>JACXGJ010006221.1:0-28555 GCA_016801105.1 Esox niger
AGACAATCAGACATGCAACAGACAATCAGACATCCAACAAACAATCAGACATCCAATCTAGATTCCCTGAAATCAAGAATGAGGTACAGTCCAAAGGTATTCTTCTTGAAATAAACGGCCAGACTGGTTGAAGCCTCTGATGCCCCTGTACTTTTCAAGGCCGTATGCATTACGTCGCATTCAGAGTCTATGCGACGTAATGACTGACTTTCTGGGGTTATGCGAGTGGAGGCATGGATGACACAACTTCGTGACCTCCATTGCTCCCCATCACTCCCCAGCGAGCGATGAGTCACAGAATCTATCTGCCGTGTGACGTGGGGCGCATTTGGAACGCGTCGATGTGGGGGCGATTCGTCAACCCCCTATCGGCCCAGCCTAAAGGTCACTGCTGTCCCACCAGCACAACACATGTAGACAGTCACGCACACACGCGAACTCCCACAAACATGCACACACGCGGACTCCCACAAACACGCACACACGCGGACTCCCACAAACATAGCCCCCGTCCCTAGCTGAAAGGTTACATCAGCGTTAGTAGAAGTGACAGCGCCGCTACGGCCAACACAGGTGACATTGTCTGAACATTAGCTGAGATGACAGAGGGTCAAAGGTTATGAGTAGGCGTGACGGGTGGGGGGGATTTGGTACAAAAGGGAAGATAAGAAATACGTTTCAGAGTGTAGCAGCCAAAACGCAGCACATCACTCACAGCGTGGGGCGCCCCTTCGCTAAATACCCCTGCACGGTCACAGCGTGGGGCGCCCCTTTGCCAAAGATCCCTGCACGGTCACAGAAAATTAATTGCATCTAACAATTTGCTTCAAGCATTCGTGGTTTGAAGACAGCAGTTAAAAAACACCAGCATTTACAAAACACTGTAAACCAGGAGTTTTAAAAAAAACTGTATAATTTCTTGACCTAATAATCTAGCAAACCATTTCTAATTTATTTTTTCAAAAAGACTGTAGCTGAATAATGTTTTTGAATATGCTTTGTGATACCCCCGGTGGTGTGCAACATGCTGCCCTGTCAACGGACATCAAAGCAGAAGCTGATGAGCACCAGTGGGGAAGCCGGACAGCCACAGAGATGCCCTTTTATTGTCCTACCGATGAACATTTTCCAGCTGCTGTATCTCGTTTCGACCCCTGTTGGATTTACAGTTCCCAATGACGGTTGGGAACAGTCATGGGGAACTTTACGTAAGCTGATGAAAATTAGGCCTAGTCCACATGTACACAGGTACTTTTAAAACTGTGTTTTTTCGCGTTTTGGCCTTTAATCCACACGCAAACTGTGTTTTAGGTCACTGAAAACGAACCTTTTGAAAAACTTCTTCCGGGGTGAAGATATTATGGAACTTCAGTGTATAAGTGTAGACAGGGTGTTTTTGCTTTTCATGTGGACTGAGAAACAGTGCTTGGAAGGATGGGATTTAAAAAAAATGAATTACAAAAAAACCTGGGTGGTGGGCTGACAGGAAGAGTGTAGTTAATAGGGTGGGGTAACAGGTAGAGTGTAGTTAATAAGGTGGGGTAACAGGTAGAGTGTAGTTAATAGGGTGGGGTAACAGGAAGAGTGTAGTTAATAGGGTGGGGTAACAGGTAGAGTGTAGTTAATAGGGTGGGGTGACAGGAAGGGTGTAGTTAATAGGGTGGGGTGACAGGAAGGGTGTAGTTAATAGGGTGGGGTGACAGGAAGGGTGTAGTTAATAGGGTGGGGTGACAGAAAGGGTGTAGTTAATAGGGTGGGGTGAGAGAAAGGGTGTAGTTAATAGGGTGGGGTGACAGAAAGTGTGTAGTTAATAGGGTGGGGTAACAGGAAAGCTGCACGTAACTGCACAGACTTACAGACTAACTCCTAGGTGGGAGGACAGGAGACGGAGATGTGCTGGCAGACAGCAGGGTAGCAGACATACACAGATGCAGACGTGCGTGTAGACACACACACACACACATACACACACACACGCACAAAGACACAGATAGTCACGGTCACACAGAGAGAGACAGCGAGAGGACAGAAGGGGCTGGTTTGGGAGACAAGACCTGGAGAGGTGGTGACTGCTGCTCTATTTATAACTAGGCCTGTGATGCCTCCTGCTTTGGTGAGTGTGTGCGTGCCATGCACGTGAGTGTGTGTCAGATTGTGTGTGTGTGTGTGTGTGTGTGTGTGTGAGTGTGTGTGTGGGGGGGGTGTTTGAATCTCTGCGTATGACAGAGGTGCTCTTTTGTATTCAGAGGATGCTAATGAGTGAGCTGCCTGCCTGTCCGTCTGTCATCATGTCAGTCTGTCCATACGGCACACACGCAGACATAGACACAGACACAGGAACAGACACACACACACCCTCTTCCATCCAATCCCACGGAATCGAACGAGCAGGGCACAGGACATGGACTCTTCCTCTCCCATCATCAAGGGTGCAGTGAAGCGTGTCCTGCCACAGGCTGAAACCAGGAAGAGCTCAGGCCTAATTTACCAGCTAGCAGCTGCTGACCAAGCAAATGAAAGGAGAATCTAAGGCAATGTGGGGCTGGTACTTTTCTCTACAAACACTGCGATGAAAGGGAGAGACTTGAGTGTCTGTGTAGTGTATGTAAATAATGTGCGTTGGTCTGTATTTGGGTGTTGTGTATGTGTATGTTTTAGGTTGAGTTCAATGTTCTTCTCCTTTGACTTGGCCCTGTAACGCATGATGCAGGTTAATCAGTGGGAATCACGCCAGCCAGAGAAAGAGAGATTGAGTTAATGTGTAAATGAAAAAACAAAAGAGCAAGTAAGGTAGGAGAGCATCAGAAAAAGACCAATTTTTCAAATAGTCACCAATGTTGTTCCACTGAGCGCTATATGCTTTTTATAATGTCCCCAGGGGCAGTAATGACATTCAAGTGCTTATCCATTAACATGCATTGAGAGCAGCAGTTACCTCATCCAGTCTGGACCACAGTACACCATCAACATGCCCTGTGTTTTCTCCTTAACCTGTTGTGAAATAAATTCACAACAAAGCTACTCCTCACAACAGAAGTCAAACCTTACAAAAGCCCTGTGATTCTCTGTTTAAAATAGGTTCCCTTTCAGTAGAGAGTCCAGGCAAACACAGTCCTGCACACCGAGGTACCTCACACACCACGGAGAGAGCCAACTGCAAACTCTGCCAGCCTATCTTTCATGCGATTCCCACAACAACATTGGCTGATGAGAGATGAACATAATGTAAACCAAAAGCTCATCATTTCTGCTGCCAGGCTTGGGTCTATGTGAAGCCCCAAGAGCCATCCTCCTAACAGCAGGTAGGGACTAGGGCAGTAGGCAGGGTACTGAACACTGATGGGAGATTACAGCATTGTGATCATTGCCAGATGAAATGCCACATCCTGTTATACAATGTGCTGTTGATAACACAGTGTGTCTTATTAAAATATTTTTCCCCAGTCCATGCTCCATTGGAAAATGAGGCCTTTGTTGAGATGAGCCTTAACACAGCAGGTAGCAACTGTGCATTGATAGATGAACAAAGAGTATAAATAAAATCATAAAATAGCAGCATTGTGAAAATGTCACGGATGAAATGCCAAATTCTGTTATGTAACAGCCCTTCAGAGTTTAAAGGATAAAATTAAATATTAATACTATTCCGCCCACGCTCAATTAGAGACCCAGAATCTTCAAAAGCAAATTGCAGTCAAATGTATTTGAACCAGGGCCTTACAAAGTTGATTTACTGTTTAACGGACACAACTCTTCACGTTTAGCAAAATGCTTTATAAAATATGAAAATGTGAAAAAATTGCCTCAAGCACTGAATAACAGGAAAAAAAACAAGTCATCATTGTTGCTATCCAAAAACCTCCTTTCCTTAGAAGGGTCTGAACCTAGGAAGAAACCTAGGGAGGTGTTGGACCTACATGGGGTGGCCAGCACTCTTAGCAACACTTTTCAAAGGTGTGCATTGTCACTTAACCAAGTAAGTTGACTGAGAACAGATCCAAATCTACCGCAACGACCTTGGGAATAGATACAGCTAGAAGTACAGGGCTCCTTTTAGAGTTCAAAGTCTAATACCGCTAACCAAAGACTGACAGAACAACTAGCTTGTCAGATGAACCAGATCAGATTAAACTGAGCTTTCCTAGTTCTAATACTTTGTTATTTAGTTACCGTGATAGATGAAAAGAGCCACAGCTTAAAGGGGCACAGACAAATGTCTGTCAGTTTGAGGTGTGGTTATCGTCATTATGATTGATCATTGCACACACAGGTGAGGCAACGGTACACTCACATTATTGGCATCTGACTGCGTTTGCAGGGGTCCAACAAATTCTATCATCTGTGTCGAGCAATTTCGATAAAAAACTTCAGGACATACACGGGTCGTCAATCGGCACAAACTCATTCAGAAAGCCTCACGCCCACACTATGCTGCTGTTCCAGGGAGAAAAGATGGCAATCTCTTTATCACCATCAAAATACCTAAATAACAGGTTTTGACGAATAGACGATGGAAACCTGGAAGACGGTGTGCTCGTAGGTTGTCCTGACGACACAAACACACACATAATAGAGAAAGAAAAACAAAACCTGTCTTAGAAATAAAGATTTGTTGGTTCCTCCATTAGTCATTAGCATCAATGTCATGTCCAGCTTTGCATTCATATAGAATTGTCTGCTGGACTATGGCCTGGCCTGAGTAGGATATCAAAGGAGTACAAGATGCTGGTCATACATACTAAACCAGTCTACTAATCTACCAGTAAGTTCATGCCTTAGCCCCATGGATCACACTGCACACCTCTAAAGTCATACAGTACTCTTCCCTGGAATAGTCGGCACTCTACCACCTCAGGGCAGTGACTGGGACATTGCCCTGCATAGGGTACCATTTTTTGAATGAGACATAGAAGAGGTTTCTCGACTCTGGTCACCATAGATTCAATGGCAGTTGTACAAATATGGTGTCAATACCATCATGGCAACTTAATCGTCCCTATCTTCCAGTTGGCTCACTAACCCCTTTGCATCCTAACTGTAACAAAAAACAGCGAAGTACTAAATGTATTCAACTAATAATGTATGCAAATCACTCTGGATAACTACATCTGCTACAAGGATAGAAATGTCAAATGTAAAAATCAACCCGTTCAACCTGCTCTGTGTCAGACTCAGAGCAACCTACCACCTGGCTGTCACATTGGTGCAGCCCAGCCTCATTGTACTGGACTCACACACCGACCACACCCATTGAGACACCTTAGCACTGGCACAGAACACTCTGGAAAGCCTCCCTCTGCTACTGGGTCCTAAGCGTCTGTATGGCCTGCCCCCTGCTGGTGAGGTAAGGTAATAGCACATCAACCATGGTCACCGTACAGGAGAGCACCTCGGGGGTGCGGTCAGATGGTGTGGACAGACTTGACTCCAACAACATCATCATCTTTAATGAAGACACAACAGTGGTAGGCCTTATCACCGATCACAGCCAGACATCCTACAGGGAGAAGGTCAGAAACCTGGCATAGTGGTGCCATGACAACAGCAAGATGAGAGGGCTGATCATGGACTACAGGAAATGGAGGTCTCCAAATTACTTGTTGCACACATCTGCAGAACTAATCTGCCAACAAACACACACACACACACATATACCAAGACACACTCACACATACACCCCGCCCCAGCCCCCCCACACACACACACACACACACACACACACACCCAGATCCACACACACAGATCCACACACACACACACACCCAGATCCACACACACACACACACACACAAACAGTGTACTGTATAAGGCACATCAGTGCCACTTCCCCAAAGGGGGTGAGAAGGTCTGAGATGATCCACAGTAAATGTCTACAGCTGCACCACTGAAATTATCGTGATTGGCTGCGTCACCGCTTGGTACAGCAACGGCTCCAGTCTGAATCACAAGGCTCCAGAGGCGTCCTCCAAAGGACAGGCCATCACCAGGGCTGGACCAGGAAGGTCCCACAAATAGAAAAACCCTGCAGACACACAACTCACAAAGTGTTCCCCATATTACTGTACAGCTGGCACGGCCATCGAAAGGAGTGCGCCATGTCTAGAACTGACAGGACCCTGTGCACCTTCTATCCCCAAGCCAAAAGACCGTCAAACTTGACTTGCCAAATTGTTACAGAATGGCAGCCTGCATTGTCCTCATGGGGCCTTAGTTCTACTGATCCTTAAGTAATGACTCCATGTACACGCGATCATGTCTACTCGAACACATACGTTATCATTCACACATAAAGCATACACATACGTTATCATACACACATAAAACATACACATACGTTATCATTCACACATAAAGCATACACATACGTTATCATTCACACATAAAGCATACGCATACGTTATCATTCACACATAAAGCATACGCATACGTTATCATTCACACATAAAGCATACACATATGTTATCATTCACACATAAAACATACACATATGTTATCATTCACATATAAAGCATATGCATACGTTATCATTCACACATAAAGCATAAAGCATACACATACGTTATCATTCACAAATAAAACACACACATACGTTATCATTCACACATAAAACATACATATATGTTATCATTCACACATAAAACATACACATACGTTATCATTCACACATAAAACACACACATACGTTATCATTCACACATGAAAATGGTGCTACACACAGACATTTGGCATTCATCACCGATGACGACAGGAAATGTATTTGTCCCCTTTCTAATTTTCACAAATGTATTACATTTATTACATGTATTTATTTTGTTGGGAGGTCCACAAAGGCTAGTCTGGTTTGCCGTCTGTTTGTACTGAGCCATTCATGTCAGTCTCAGTCACGCCCAGATCTATACAGTGCTTCCTGGTACCTGGTCTCTGGGACAGAAATATTAATTTTTCTATTTTACTCACTATCAGTGCTCTCTGGTTATTAAACGTCAGTCCCATGAGAGAGCCCAAAACGAAATGGGAATGATAAAAATTAGCCTCTGAATCCTAACAAATCCATGAAACCTTATATCACATCTTCTACCAACCAACTAACCAACCCAGAGATATTTTGTGCCAAACAACTCGGGCATCTATTCACACCGTCTGGATTAAGGGACAGTCATTGTGAGGGACCAGTGGAAAATGCAATGCTGCCATAGCCATGGCTTGACTGGATCCAAGATGATTGGCTGAAAAGTAGTGCACTGTACTATTACACAAAATAAGAACTTTGAAGGAAAAACTGAAGACCACAACATTTATTATTCTATCCTCAGTTATCTATTGTTCATTCACCAACTAGACTGATTATGTGATTATGTGTGCATGCCCTGTGCTAAGGTGTTTAGGTGTGCATGCCCTGTGCTAAGGTGTTTATGTGTCAAATTACAAATACAGTTTTCATTGAAGGGTACACTTTGTTCAGCTGTATGAATGTTGCAAACTAACAACAAAGCTGGCTGCCTTCCAAATGTATGTCAGTCAACAAACTGTACTGTGTATTGATTACTGGTGATATCTTTGAATATGAATGGATTTGTATTCATTAAATTAAAAGTATGCATCTTTTCTACAGCCCTAACTCATATATATGCTCCAGTTTAGTATTAATAGTTTTCTTAATACATGCTTCCTACCCAGCCAGTCATTCTCAATGCAGCTCGTGTCAAGTGAGTAAATTCAACTTGTAGGAGATCCTCATTGACTGAAAATGTATGAGTCATAATCCCCATAAAACCTAGCTGCACAATTGGAAAAGCAGCTATTTCCATTCTTCACTGCAACATCACTTTATCCTAACAAGATTTACACAGATTTCAAAACGCAGAGCTGTGGTGAGCATAAAAGAAACAAAGACCCTATTTGAAGTGATTCCATTGGGATAAATGAATGGTGAAATGCGAAAAGCTTTAATGGGGATTATGATGCATTGACAATTTCAGTCTAATCTGGCTGTATTCTAATAGCAATTACACATTGCCTTATAAGCAAGCATTGTGGATTGTGAGTTCGATAAACAAATGTTAAGTCAACTCGCAATCCTACCACATCTGGAAGACTTACAATTGAACGTGTAATCCAAATAGTTATGTTACTGTGTGTGTGTTTGTGTGTTTTGCACGCATATTTGTGCATACCTACATGCATGCCCAATGGCAAGCATTTGTGAGTGGGTGTGTGTGATCCAGACAAATGGCAAATCATACGCTCGGCGCTTCGTAACAATCAAACGGTTCTGAATAGACATCAATGAGGAGAATCACAATGCACTGTTTGCCTATAAACACGGCAGCACAGCTTACCGCGGCCGAGGCACAAAACAATAAAATAAAGGCCAGAAAGAACAAAGCAGCCAACAGAACACGCTCCTTTTGTCTGCCCCGCTGCAGTGCATGGTGGGATAGATTTAGAGGGGTTGATTGTTCATTACATCACCACACCAATAGCACAGTGTCCTCGTCCTGCATGCAGATTAATGCCAGAACCTCACCTGCCAGGCACCACATGAAACTAGGTTAGCCATCTTCAAAGGGTGTGCAGAGATGAAACTAAAGCACAGCAGATTTGTGGGTAGGCTGTGGGGAACATTCAGAAGGGAAGGAGGCTTCACCTCAGCATGAGACAAACCTCCATCAAATAAAGGATCAGAGAGACAGAGCGAGTGAGTGAGGCGGACAGAAAGAGAAAGGGGGAGAATGGCTCAGGAATTCTCAAGACCGATCAATCTATCACTTTGTATACAATTATACTCAGTTTATCTGCAAATCTGCCATTACATTTCAGTTGGGGTTAAAACCAACTTCCCAATTGTGAATTCTGATCTGTACCATGCAGGTTTTTGCTACATTTTCATATCTGGAAAAAATTTGAATAACTCATTCACGCTCTCACTCACGCAATCAAACCCAGACTCAATGTACACACAGATACTCACCTAGTTGCTTTGAGCACTTTTACTTAACACCAGTCACGGTTTTACTGGACAGGTATATAAGCTCACACTCCAATGTGGATTACTGATTATTGTATTGTTCAGAGGCCTATATACAAGCATTGCACTGCACCTGCAACAATATCAATGTGTACAAGGTGTTTGTGGCCAATGGAACATTTTGAAACTCATCACTTGGCTCTTTAGATATTTATAGAACGATCAATGTTTTTAATGGCCCTTATCAATACGCATGTGGCATAGCAAAAAATCTGATTTCATACAACTTTAAAAAAGAAAGGGGAAGATGATACTTTCTTCTCTCAGACAAAAATAAAGCCTTTTCAGCAATGAATTGGTTTCAGAAGGCAGCATGCCTCACGTCAAAATGAGAAAGACATTATCCACTTAAGTTTGATCACTAATGCATTAAATGATGAGGAAATGGAAATGTGAGCTTTGGCTCTGAATGCTTTCAGTTGATCAGAATTTTAATTGAGCTCCTTGAAGGAGAATATATTAGTGCTGCTGTTCTCACCTTCTATTGCCGTGTTGAGACTATCTGCTACAGGAAAGCAATGATGAAGACTCCGAAACTGTTATGTAGAATACAACGAATGGACATTTTGAGTTGGTGTTTATAACATGTAACATGTTTTGTTTGCAACATTTTCAATTAGAAATTACTAACTTTTAAAACCTTAAATACACAACAGGTTTTTCTTTCCAGCTGTGTGGACAAACTCTGCAGCAACAGGATGATCAAATTAAGATAAGCCATGTGTAGAATCACCATTCCCAATAGAGTGTTGTAAAAGTGGAAGAATTATGTCCGACATAAGCACCCTGGTGCTCACCATTACCCTTCACTGACATCTCAACAAGTCATTCCTTATAGGCTGGAGATCGAAGCTGTTGAGGGGTGGGACTACAAGATGGCTGTAGACCTCTGATTTACTACCATTGGGATTGGGATATCTCCCCCCAGAGCATGTCAGGTGCATGTTCTTTTATATTATATTGCTTGATGGATACCAGATGATGGGATGGTTTCACAACAAGTAAAATAATATAAAGAACCCATTGGAATGTAAAACAGGCCTGTCAGGGTGGACATTTATTCAAGTGTCTCCAAGTTCTTTGGTTTTAGTCCTATCTTGAAACGATTAGAAAATATGGTTGTTCTGTAAACTGCTGGTTCTATATACCTGGTCGGATTCTATAAACCTAATCTGATTCCATATTCTTGGTCTGATCCTGTAAGCCTGGTCTGATTCAATAGACCTGGTCTGATTCTATTAACCTGGACTGATTCTATAAAACAGGTCAGAATCTATTAACCTAATCTGAATCTATAAACCCATCCAAAGTTCAAGATATGCAAATATGTGAGAAGCAGCAGACTGACAGCTGCAGGTATCTCAGTTGGTAAGAGCATGGGGCTTACAATGCCATAGTTGTGAGGTTGATTCCCACAGGAGAACTGTATGAAAATGGATATACTCCCTACAAGTTTCTCTGGATGAGATGCATGTAAAACAACATCTCATTCTGTACAGCTGCAGATATTTCCTAGGCCAAAAAATGCTTCCTGGTTGTGCATGTTCCTATTACTCAGCAAAGATTTGCTCACAAGGATAACACCTTACCCAGAAGGCAAAACTGGCTCCAATATTGTCCGTTTCTGGTTGAAATGACATCCTGATGACGTCATTACAACCAGTCTATTTTGCCCACTAGGAAAGACACAATGTTTCTAACGATTCTAACAGTGATGTACACACACAGATCCGTGAGAATTGGCAGTCTATGTGCCCTGGTAAGAAACAATGCAGGGAATAGCGTGCCATTTCAGACGCAATCATATTGGATGGAGACGCGTACAGACACCCTCCCTCTACCAACGCCTGCTCTTACCTGGCAGGCGTTGTAGAGCAGCTGGTGCTCAAACTTCTTGATGCCCAGAATGTTCTGGAACATCTCGTATAGCTGATCCTTGCTAAGGATCAGCTCAGAGGCTGCACTGGCCGTCATGCGCTGCTGGGCCTTGCGTGGGTCCTCATCCCCACGGTAGATGGTGTCAAACTTGGCCATCCAGGAGCTGAGCACTGTCTCCTTGCTCAGGCCGTCAATCTCGGGCAAGCTGCGGACACGCTTCTCGATGTGCCTCTTGAACACTTCCCGGCAGTCGTTGGCTGAGAAGCCTCCACTCTGGACCATCTTGGCAACACGGTCACTCTTCAGGAACACCTGTGGTCACAGATTAGCATGTTGGAAACATGTTTCAAACACTCAAAACAAATCCAGAGCTGATGCTCAGATACAAAAACATGACGTTTAATAGGACAGATGCCTCAAAAGGTCAGTTAAGATGGATAAGTAAAAGTAAAAAGACACATTCTGGTTGAACATGATCAGTGTCATAAAAGGAGCACAAAAGCTTTCCTCAACATGAGGCCTGGATGAATATAGCAAAATAGATGTGAAGATCCAACGATTCTAGCCAGATTCATCCACATTAGTAGTCTTGGACTTCAAAGACTTGAAGATCTATTAGTTCCACTGTGCCTGACAAACAAAATGAAGCCCAGTTAAAGCATGTGACATGACTTGAAACAGTAATTCAACTCAGGTATGCAGTTGAGTGTAACAAAACTGCCACCTTTCGGACTCTCAGTTGAGCCAATAGAAGGTAACAATTCACGCAAACGGAAGAGAAGGTGTCTTACTGCAGTACCACGCCACCAAAACTCTATCGAACAATTGAGTGTAGCGTATCTAGATCTCTCTGCTCTACAGTGATAATAAATGTACTTACAGCCATAACAGAGGAGATGGAGACGGCAGCAGGTATAACATTTCAAATCATGGGGAGTGATGTTGATAGCCACTGGGTAGAAATACCTTAGTTATTATCAAGACTCTCTCAGTCCTGGTCTTCTGCTCTCCTGAATTAATTATTCAGACTGAATAGGGAGAATGCTGTGCTTTTTCATTTTCTCCCAAACTACTGGTGTGTATAGAATAAATTCCCACGTGACACTGCATGTAGAAGAACTATAGTACCTGCCAGACTGACTTTTTTCCCAGCAGGGTCCAGACCAACCTTTCCTTATAGCGCAGTCAGGCTAGTAAAGTACTGATTGATTTTGTTTCCTACAGTCTGTCTGAAATGTGACAGATATACTTTACCTGCTCTAAAAAGGAATGGGAGAATGATGGGGGTCTGAATTACTATCTGGTTCCTTTCCAGGCAAATGGCAGCCATTTTATAGAGAGCTATTCTACCTGTGGAGCATTCACTGTCATGAATCACGACTGAGACAAACAAACTGCTGGAAAAGCATATCATCTCAATTCAATGGTGTGGCTTTGTTACTACTGAGTCATTATCTGGCAGGGAATGAATAAGACCAGTCAAGGTTTGTACATCTTAAGAGAAAAACAAAAATAAGTGGTGAATTCCTGTCCATGTGGCTTTGTTTCTTCAACAAAGAATCTAGTGTTTGTTTGTTTTTTATCCTGTGTGCCCTTTTGGTTTCACTCTGCAAAATGATGCATAGATAAAATGACCAGTTCTGAGCAGTTATCTTTTTTTTTTATTACATGTCATATCAGCTTTGGTAGTTGATATGTTTGTATAGCACAAAACTATTCCCGTCTCTTCAACTCTTTCTGTAGTCGGCTCCCTGGAATCATTATACTGGGCCGTGCGTGTGTATGTGTTATGTGCATATGTGTGTATGTCAATATGTGTGTATGTGTATACAGTACATGTGTGTGTATGGGGATATATGTGTATATGTGTGTATGTGTGTATGTGTGTGTGTGCGTCAAAGGCAGCAGCAGGCGGTCCTCAGGGTCACCCTCCATCCCCTCAATGACAGCGTGATGGAGACCGAGCCAGACAAGGCCATTGTCATAACGCTGGACGCACACATCAGAGTTACTGACTATCAGGCCCAGAAACCTTGTAACACTATGACAGTCATATTGTAGCCCAGTTGTCCACTGACATTCTAGTGATCCAGCAAAATAGGAAGTTTAGTTTTAACTAAATAAAATAGTGTATAAAGTGGGGACAATGGAATGAGTGAGGAAGAACTAACACATCTGTCAGGTCCTGGCTGGGGACTCTGAACATCTCTACAGGCCTGGAGGTCACAGTCAGGGCCTGAACACAGATGTACCTCTAGGACTCTCTTTCGATTGTCCCCAATTAGAGGCAGCTGCCCCATGTTGCCTCTGATTGGAGACCCTATTTAAGTTGTCCTTTTTGTGTTTTGTGGTTCATTGTTTGTGCTGTGTGCCGTTGGTTTGTGGTTTACCGTTCCTTCTGTTGGTTTTGTTCGTGTACAAAGCCAAATGAAAGGAATGACATCCCACTCCTGCCCTGCACCTCGTGTCCTTCCTACCCTGAGCCGTGACAATGTCTGGTTTCACTATATGATGACAAAGTAACTTGTCATCATATATTACATGGGTGAACACAGTTTCAATGGAGCCGCCATTTTGTCTAATTAAATGTTTTTTTAAAGGATTCATTTGGCATTGGAGCTCAGGAGTTACAAGTACAGTCATGGCATTGCACTTATTGATATAATATAACCCGATATTAACATCCATCATACGCCGTCACATGTCGGTAGAATAAAGGAGCAGATAGACATGGCGTACCAGAGCTTTGGGCTGCCACAGGTTCGCAGGGTGGGGACGTAGCAATTAGAGCATCTGATCAGTAACTGCGGAACTGTAATGTTGCTAAATTGAATCACTGTGCTTGCAAGAGAAAAAGGTTGCTCTGTTCCCCCAGCAAGGCAGTTAACTGCTCAATTAGCCCCATTGGTCTGTCGTCGTCTGCAGTAGAAACAAGGAACTTCAGGACTTGCTGCGTTTCAGAAGCATGTTAGCTACCCATGTTGTGGACAGTGTTGTTAGGGCACGTTCAGTATTCTGTATGGTAAAGGAGGGTGAAATGGGAATACATCTATATGGTTATTAGTATGTGTGTTCTAATTATCTGATTGTTGAACTGGTTGGGTAGTGACTGTAATGTCAGAGTCTGATGGCCGCCTCGCTGGCAGCAGAATAGCCTGTCAGCTAATTCATCCTGCCAGTGAATAAATGTGAGGTGTACAGTACATGACCCTCTGCATCATCTCATCCACCATTTTATCCCCACACAGACAGCACAGCCGTTCCCTGGAATTCAGGCCAAAGCAACAGATCACCAGAAACAGAGCAGGCACTTCCATCCCACTAGCAGGCAATTCCAGCCCACTAGAAGATAGATGACCACGGTGGATGATAGCCTAGCGGTCGAGAGTATTCGGCCAGTAATCATAGGTAACAAAAAAATCTGTAGTTGTGCCTTTGAGCAGTGCTCTTAACCTTAATTGCTTTGGTTAAAAGCAATTATAATAATAGCTTTGTTGGCCTACAGTGAGAGAAAAAAACAACCTAAAGCACCAAAAACAGCACTTACGATGAGACAACTGCGTTGTCAGTATCACGGATAGACTATATCTCAGTTGTGTCACCAGTTCTGATTTGAATTTCTAGGAGAAACTCTAATAACAGGTCCCGGGAGACAGCCGGAGCTGAAGGGCCTTCTTAGGAGGCTCATCTCTATGCTAATTGAGTTACGGGAGCAAATGACAGCTAATCAGAGTGGCCTATCACATCAACTGCTAATAATATCTCACCAACAAAACGTATAGAAAACACAAGACTAGAAAATATACAGCTACCGATATGTTATAGGTTTCTATAGAGAAAAGTAAGCTGACAGATGAGCTAAACTTTTGAGGTTCTATGACAGCATGTTATTACAGTTGGGGGAGAGGGAATAAGAGAGGAAGAGAAAGAGAGGGAGATAGAGGGAGAAAGAGAGAGTTGTATAGACCAAGGTTATCTTGTAGTAGATCTGGAGAGACTAGAGGGAATGGAGGCCGCAAATAAATCAGAGAAACTGAGAGAAAGACAACGAGATAGAGAGAGAGAGAAACGAAGAGGTTACCCGATAGTAACTCTGAACTGGTAGTCATTTCTATGGGGGAACAGAGACAGAGAGGGGCAAAAGAGGGAGGGATAGGGAGATAGAGAGATCAAAAGGGGGTCTAGGGAAGGGGGGGAATAGGTCATGGGACTGTGGCAGTGGAGGCTATGTGACTGTACCTCATAGTAACTCTGGACTGCATTGATGAAAGCTTCGTCCGCCACTATCTGGGTGTCTCCATTCAGGAAGGCTTTGAAGCGGTCGTTGGTCTGCCGGAGCTGCTGCTCTGTGATCTGAGGAGGCAGAGGACATGCAGAGGACATGTCAAAAACACAGGCCGTAGACAGAGGACACATTTTTTACCCTTATCTTGTTATAGAATACAAACATTGGGTTTAGCAAAAATGCCCTGCATACATTTTAAACGTTTTTGAAAAAAACTAAGCACACTAACCAACACAAATAAAAACCTTTGAACGAGAAATCACGCAAACATGTCAAAAGCAGACAGATCTGTCCTCGAGCAAAACATCCAGCAATGTTATTCACTTAAAGACAGGAGGCATTCAAGCCTGAGGAGCTTATACTACTTCTATGGGTCATACGAAGTGGAACTGGTGTACATTATTTGATTGTTTTAACCCAGAAATGCTGGAAGTTTCTGCAGGAGCACCTTGTTAAACAGAAAAGAATGCTGCGACCTCACTACATACAGAGAGGCTCATCCCATTTATTTCTAGTGATGGAAAATAACATATACATCAAGAAGCTTATTATTATATCTTATAATACAAACAACTGTCAAAGTGGCCTTGACAATACATCAAAAGACAGACTTTATTCTACAAAATATATTTACTTTTGATCTTCAACTTCTTTACTAATTCAGCAACATGTGTTGTAATGACATCTTCAAAATAAGCCAATTACCAAAATACTTCTGGAAGGAAGGGAAGGAACTTATTTAATTTGTGATTAATCCCAAAAGTATTTCAAGATAATTTAAGATATGGTCCTAGATAACTAATATTTTGGAATGCTCTACAAACAAGGAAACACATTTCTGTCTCCTAACCAGAGCATTGACAATATTATTTAAACTGTGAGGTTGCAGGATCAGTGCAGTAAAAATAGAGTTCTCAGACAGAAGTGACTGAATATTCACCAATGTTTCTAAAGTCTTAGCTAGACAGGAAATTAGGCCATTGTTGTAAAAATTACTAAGATTCCCGACCCTTGTGAGAAATAAGCATTTAAGCAGCTTTACACACATTGGGAATATCTCCTGAGCCCAATGATATATTTAAAATATGTATTTTAGGGCCAGTGATGAGCAGAGCAGCACACTCAAGCAGACCTGGGTCAAGCTTGTTGGACCCTGGAGATTTCTTAGTGTTTATAGCTAGCAAGGCATTAAGGAATCCCTTAACTGTGAATAGCTGGAAAATTGTCATTTTTTAAGTTACTGTAGTTACAGCCTATAGTTCTAATTCACTAGAAGGACAGTAGGTAAACAGTCTCTTGCAGAGGTGTATGGGTTATGGCTTTATATGATAGCTGACATAATTAATCAAGGTGGTTATGTGTTTTAAGAAGATAAATGTTCAGGTTTTATGATAGCACTTATTTTGATTGCTTCAGACGAGACACATTCGATTGCAGTGCTAAGCCTGAGAAAATCATGTGCATATAAAATGTGCATTTCTAATGATAATCTTAGCTTATCTGTTCTGCCTTTGCTCGGATATCTTTTATAACTGAATCCTATTAAATCAATACTGGGACTCACAGAGGAATCTGTGCAAGTAATTCTGGGTGTTTAAGGAGCGAGACATCTTGATCGATAGTGACTGATAACAGCAGCAAGACGCTCAGGAAAAAGTGTGTAGTCACCTAAAGTCAGAGTCAGGCAGGACCTGGGCCACTTCAACATAGAACTATATCATGCATTAGAAAGGCAGCAGATAGCCTAGTGGTTAGAGTCTTGGGTGAGTAACCATCAGATAGCTGGTATAGATTCCAAAAGTGACAGGGTAAAAAAAAATATTGTGCCCTTAAGAAAGGCACTTAACCCTAATTGTTCCTCTAAGTTCCTCTGAATACGAGTGTCTGCTAAATGTTCAAATGTTCGACAATCCTGTCATGTGCCGTTAAATCTACCCCATAGAATGACTGGTCCACATTGTAATAATGATTACATCTTTCTTATTCCTTGCTTCGTTTCCTGTCAACTAGAAGAAAGTATTTTAATATATATTTTTCTCTTAATACTTTATGAGCCCCTCAGACACGTAGCTATCTTTTATTAAAACATTAAATCAAAGTCTGGGCTCTCTGAATTTGTAATGTGTGCTCTACGGGCATTATGTTGAACTATGCTCAGACACTAATCCAGCAGCTGCCTCAGTGTCATCCTCAGCCTCAGTTTGAGCCAGTGTTACACTCAGCGTAAATTTCAGTGTGTCGGCCTCACTGTCAGCCTCTGTGTTAGTGTCAGACTCATTGTCGGCCTCAGTGTTAGTGTCAGCCTCACTGTCGGCCTCAGTGTTAGTGTCGGCCTCACTGTCAGCCTCTGTGATAGTGTCAGCCTCACTGTCGGCCTCACTGTCAGATTCAGTGTTAATTTCAGCCAAAGTGTCAGCCTCAGTGCTAGAATCATCCTCACTGTCATCCCCACTGTCAGCCTCACTGTCAGCTTCACTGTCAGATTCACTGTCAGCGTCACTGTCAGCTTCATTGTCAGCCTCACTGTCAGCTTCACTGTCAGCCTCAGTGTAAGTGTCATCCTCACTGTCAGCCTCACTGTCATCCTCATTGTCAGCCTCACTGTCATCCTCACTGTCAGTCTCAGTGTCAGCCTCACTGTCAGTGTTAGTATCAGCCTCAAAGTTGGTCTTTCATTTTCCTCTGAGTACATGAATACATACCGGTCCAGACAGAAGAACTGATGACCGTGTTCTTTACGGGTACAGGAGATCAGCAGCCCAGTGGCTCATACATCCTGACAATATGCCTCAGAGGACCTGCTTAGGCCTGCTAATGTGCACAATTCAGCTCATTCAATAAAGTGAGCAGGATCAATGCAAGTTGAGGAGTAACTGCCGCTTTAGCGTTCAGCTTGGACACACACATTCACATGGCAGAAAAAGTACCAGTGCCTCAAGCCTGTTACTTACATGGCCCTGTGCAACACCCAAGCCACAACACTGTTAAACAACAACTCATTATCAAAAGGCTAACCAACTATGCACAATTGTCCGACCTTTTCCAGATGTATTTAGTACTGATCATATGAACACACGCTAGACTCTACCCACTCACGCACAGACACACACACACACACACACACACACATACACACACACACACACACACACACCCACACCCACATACACTCATGCTCTGTACCCGTCCATACATGAACCTTTACTACACCACAACCTGCAAATCACCCCCGCACATCAATGGTGTACTAGTACATCCTGTAAACCGTCAATTTCCTGTCATTCAGATTACTTTGTATTACTTCCTTATTATTCGTTTTTTTATATTTCTATTACAGTTCATAGACAATTTTCCACATATGTTTCTTTAATTTCTATCTCTCAAACGTTTTAAGCCTCACTGTTTTATCTCGGCATATGTGGTAAGTCAGCAATTCCGTGTTATGCTTCCATCCCACCTACAGAGTCAATGCACTTTGATACACCAAAAGCGAATTCATTTCCAGTGAAACGCTACGATTGCCTCGCAGCATTGCCTTGCTGAGGCAGCAGCAGAGAGCTCTGCGTAGAGCATGGCTGGGATTAATCCAGCATACGCATCAAGTTGTATGTGGAATCGGCATGGCAGAAGTGGTTGCACTGGGTGAAATCTGAACTCGGGTTTCACACACACACCGATGATTCACTCACAGGAGTGTGTGCATTGACACTGTAGTCGGGATTTTGGGCGTCAGTCTACACCTTTAGTTAAGGAAGCTGGTGCCAAATAAAAAGGCATTTGATTTGATGAGGTACTGTATGATCGACAAGACAACACTGTCTGAGAGATAAATAGAAAGGGATATTAGATAGAGATTTTAAAATGTAAAAAATGTAGGAGATCAATACTTGAGATTCATCCTCTGGGATTTTGTCTCTCCATGCCAACAGCTGCTAGAACAGAGAAAAGGGGCGAAGCTTTGACTCGTTCCTACTGTTGCCTAATACACAAACTCACACACACACACACACACACACACACACACACATGCCTGCAAACACACCCATGCACACATACACACATACACACTCTTACAAACACACACATACACGCACGCACACACACTTACTGTACCTGTTCTCTCTCTCGTCTGTCTGGTACCTGTGGTGTCCTATAAAACGGCACTGTTCAAGGACCACCCTGAGGCACAGAGACATGAACATTCACCAGTATGCAAATCAGGGCTGTTCTACTGGGATGTAATGAGATGGTGGCCGACCCAACACACATATACACACACACACACACACACATACACACACTCGTCCTTGGCTGTCCTCTCTGGGAACAGGGGGTGTGTCTTCACTCGTTACAGTTGAAGTCACGGAACACGAGACACACCCCTTATTGGCAGCTGTGCTCGGCTCTCTGTTTTTATTGGCTCCTACTTGATGAACTTCATTGTCTAACAGTTATGCAATGTGTTCAGAGTACCAACAAATACTCATTTTAGTATCCATGCCCAGGCTACTCTCGTGGCAAGCTTACCGTAATGTGAAGGTCGCTGGATAACATGTTCAAAGGGCATACAATCTGGGAGCCGAGACAACAAACATTATTCAGCATTGCTATTTTTGGTGTAAATGCAAACCGAGCTCAGTCACAGTAGTCTCATCTGAAGTGCACGAGTCGGCTCACGGACATTGTTTGTTGACAGGGCACGAAAAGGCGCCAGGCTTCTCAGCAATGGTCTTTTGTTTCCGCGAAATCAAGAAAGCAGTCCGATGTTGTTGTAGCTAAGCCAGCAACCAGGTTTGTCTCTGTGACTCTGATATCTGAATGTTAGTGCGCGCACACACACACACACACACACACACACACACCCACAGCCCCTATCCTCACCGACTGTTGGTTTTGTTACCTGAATAGTGTTAGTCCCCTGACACTCCCAAATGTTGATATCTCCCTTGACACTGCAGACAATGTTGACCAAGAGAAAATATACTGCCATTCTCATAATATGATTCAATGAAAACCATGAAGTCAATTTAGGGTTAGTTCTGTAGTTGCCAAAATGCTAAATATTGGATTTAGTAAATGCCTACAGATACTGGCCAAAACGTCATGTTTCGACCAGGACTCGGAAAGAAAAACACTTTCTGTTTTGGCTGTCAGTTTGGTGTTGTGCTGTTGTAGGTTTTTAAGTGTCATTACAGCAAACTGTGTGTGTGTGTGTGTGTGTGTATTGTGTGTCCACCACCTCATACCAGTGACCCAGATAAAGATCAAATGCAGTATTACACTAGACTCCTACAGTGAAGAAAACCAGGCCGATTATGTAGAAAAACAATACAATCAACCCGACAAAGGAACCCTTAAGAGCTGTATGGGCAATATATTGGCTTCAATGTTCCTTCCTGCTGTATCTTTAACTGGAGAACTACTGGATGGGTTAATGTTGCCGATGGACTCGCCTGAAGACCGGTTTTCACCAGCCTTTTTACTTCGACCTGTATGCATAATGTGTGTGTGCGTGTGAGAGTAGGTAGGTGTGTGTGTTGCTGGTGTGTATGTACATGTGGGTGAGAGTGTGTCTGAATGGGAAAGTGTGCAAATGTGCGGCTGAGTCTGCAGTGCGATTCCTTTCTTTCCACCCGCCACTACGGCTCCAACTGATTCCCTTTTGCACAGCTCTTATCATGATTGCAGTGTATCGCAGTGATTCATGGACACAGAATAAAGTGACCAGTGATGTTAATCATCGTCAACGCATGAGGGTTGCCAACATGCAGAAATGCACGTGGACATAAACGGACGCTCATGGCTGCTCGCACACATAAACACACAAACAAACAAATAGATGTTTTTAATCAAGAAACATCGATTCATATCTCGCTAGCTGTTTTGTCTCGGTCTGCAATCGGGCTGATAATTCAGTTCCTTTTCAGCAAACGCCTGCACCATGAAGCTGTCAAATAAGCAGCCCACATACACATTAAGCATCTCTGAGGCCTCTGCGCAACTAGAACATCTAGGGTATTCGTTGTACCCACACACACACACACACACACACACACACAAAGATCAACAGCTTAGGTCTGTAGAGTCAATCATTCCTTCATTAGGTGTGCTTATCGTTGCGTGCTTAAAACAGTACTAAAACCTAGTCAGCACTGCGGTCTTCACTTCTCATTTGTTTCTTCATCTTCTGCTTGCCAGTGACTTATTGTAATGTGTTCTGAATTAGTAATATGTGTTTAACATATTGCAAGAGCATGTTATGTTTTGTAGGAATAACTATCTTTCTATTACTTTACCAAAACCGATCCTCCACTTTCCTGGTGGCGGACAGTATTACATAGAATCATTTGCATGGAGCAAATCTATTTTAAGCAAGAGAAAGAGGGGTAGAGAGAAAAAGAACGGTGAGAATATATAATGGAACTGATGAAGGTCGAGAAAACAATTCAGAAAGTGAGAGTTAGAAGAAAGGACTGACGAGAGAAAAATCTGTACAGAGAGAGAGATGTTAAGAGAGAAGGAGAAAGTACAGGGAGCGGTATCTCCAGTATGGATGAAGAACAACCTTCATGTCAACGATCAAGGTCTGCACGCACACGCGCGTTTGTGTGTAAAACTCTGGTTGAATAAGAACAGGTGATCTGGCAACTTTTTCCTGTCCCCATTTTGAAAATGGCATATTTTTG
Source organism: Esox niger (assembly GCA_016801105.1). NCBI lineage: Eukaryota > Metazoa > Chordata > Actinopteri > Esociformes > Esocidae > Esox > Esox niger. Next base: position 21,878 of record JACXGJ010006221.1, read on the forward strand.
TCATATTCTTTTTGTTACATATATTTTTCAATACAGATTTTACTTTTTCAAGAAAGGCGCTTTGGTACTGTATACAGCAGTGAATATTACAGGAATGAATCAGAAATGTATCAAAATGCTCTCGACTGTAATACAAAAACACATGTACACTGTAGATATAGACAAGATATAAACCAATCAATACAGACCAAATCAATAGATTTTATGTCAATACTAGTTAACAATGTCTGCTCCATTCCTGGCAATATTCTGCAGGTTTCTCCAGGCATCTAGCAATCATTGCATCTAGGAGAGACATCTGAACATGTGGACATGGCTGGCTTACATAAAAAAAATATAGAAATGTTACCTTTTCAATAAATCCCCTTGATCGATCTTCAGCTAAAATGGCAAACCGTTCTAATGAAAAAATAAATGTTTAGAAAATAACTTTTTTGAGTTTTGTATTGAACCTAAATTGAACAGTCTTGAAAAGTGTACATAAACGTACAAAATGGGCTGTAGAAATAGTGTTTTACTGGTAATTGAGTTTGGGTGACGATATAATTCATGAATAAGTGGTTGTTGAATGCATTTTGTGTCAAAGGGCCTGGATTACGATTAATAACAGTAACATTTATTAAGGACAATCAAGTGAAACTTTGCTCTAACCATTTAGCTAAGTAAATTGTGTGTAGAAACCTGCACCAAATTACACAAAATTATGATGTGTCTGTAAAGACTGATGAAAAAGCATTGAAAAAGCATTCACCTAACCTAAAAACTCAACCTTGTTTCCAAAAACAACACCATTTTCAATGACATTTCTACTCAAACTAATCCATAGAGTAATCCAAATGTGTTTATCTAGCTCTTTTAGCAAAATAATCAGTGAGTGTTTTGCTAATTAATTATCACAGAGAGCTGTAGTCACAAGCAGTAAACTCTCAACTCACTGACTCACAATCTCTCAAGCCTCTTCCAGCTGTTACATAACTTCAGAGAGGCAGGGAAGCAAAATGGAGGTGTTTTCCAAAATTAGATTTAGCTAGACTATAGTACAAAGGCAGAGTGGCTTTCTAAAAGCTTTAACTACCACCTAGCAGTGGCCAGTGACATGCATTATAGACGCAGTCTAGGACCTAAATCACAGCCTATTTGTATTTAGTCAACTACTCATCCTGAAAAACACGGTTGAATTAGTTGTCATTTGGAACGCATTCCTAAAACAGTAACACACCTGCACCTCAGAGACCTACTGCATGGTACAGAAAATGTCTGTATGAAATGTCTATCAAATGTCTCCCCATATGGGCATTTATCTGTGTACAAACAAACACTCGAACAATTCTTTTCACTTGCAAGGTTTTTCATGTTGTTTGATGTTATTTTAACTCTGGTTATTTTAACTCTGTAACAATGTATCCACATATAATGTATTTTGCTTTTTCCTATGGCGCACTGTTTGTTAAGTCTGAGCAAATACTTTGTCTGTGTCGTTGCGTTTACTTCACCCTGGCTATAGCTTTGCCTGCTCATTTTGTTCTAGATGAGTACATATAGATCTATCTACCCAATACACAGTATTCATTCAGTATGAGTTAATGTTAAAACAAAGAACCATTGCTGACTCGTGTAAGTCTGGGTTCTTTAAAACACTATACCCCATAAATCTAAAAGCAAAGTATCAAGCCAAACCTTGTTCTGGAATAGCAGTAGTAACAACAAAAGATCCTTCATGATTGCTATCCGTTTGTCAATGAAACAGTTTTAACAAACTCTTTCCAAACTCTTTATGTCGACCATAAACACCGTAACACAGGCAACCCGAGGACAGAGTTTATAATAGCAGATCGATATTCTTACAGTTAATGGTTTCTTGTAATCTACATAGACTTAGGCCCTAGTGGTTCCTCTTTTAACGGTTACCTAAATGTTATGCAGGATCCAAAACTATGACGGTTGTTGACTCCTGATCCTTAATGCTAACTGTAACTGCAAACATATGCATATCAATATCCAGAGTCGCATCCCTACACGTGACAAGCTGAAAACATTGGCCCACACGTCCAGATGACCATCTCAGAATCTGTAATTCTGCTTCAAACTCTGAGATTTTCATTTCCAGTTATTCTTTAAGAATCGGTCCTCCAAGAAGAACTTGCAAGGCTCTGTCAGTTTTCTCTGTTGCCTGCGAACATTCGAATCAGCTGGAACATCTCTCTTATTGTTAGTGCCGGTTATAGATCAACTCCTGCTCCTGACTGCGCTTTGACTGCTCCAAGAGAAACTTTGCCACTCACATCGCCACTCTCATCTGCTCAGAGTTTCAGCTATTAAGCAACATACATCGGGATAAGCTCAATCCTTCTTAACATGCGCAGCTTCAGCTGGGTGATTTATATGATTTCCAAACTATACAGGCCCAACCAGTTTCAATCCTGAGTTTATACATAATTGCATGAGTGATAATTGTTGTGTTGACTGTGTCAAAATGGCAACTTTGTTAATTGTCGTCAAGAACGCCTGAACTAAAACAGCCACAGACCCTGGTTTAGCACAGAATCGTCTGAACTGACCAAGTGAAAAAACCTGCTTTGGCACAGAATGATAGCCTCCACAAGTTCTGATTGGCAATTTTTCAGGGAAAGAATCTACGAATACATTCATTCAACCAGGGACGCAAAATGTACGAGCAATTTGCTGCCTGTTCTTTTGAACAAAAAAGTTCCCTCTAGAATTTACGGCCAAACACAATCTTCAGCTGCACAGACAAGAGCAACTGCATTTTAAAATACTCCCACCTGTACCTTAAATTTGATATCTGTAATATACATCCGAAAATAAGGAACAGGCTTGTATCTATGGCTCACATCTGTGAAAGTAATCTGTTAAAGAGATCTTGGTTGTATCTGTTCTTTGTTCTGTAAGTGTACAGCCCATCTGTCTTGAAAGGATCATTTACACTGGTCATTTAGTGTCCTGGAGAAGAGGGGGTAGTGACCCTGGGATGACTCCCATGTAACCTGGGTCAGGACGTCATTCAACCAGCAGTCTGTTGCATACGAGTCTGTAACCACTGTTTCCTGCAGCTGCTGTATTAATAAAGGTTCAGTTTGAGTATTCGGACATTTGTTCCTTATTTGTGTTAACTGCCACGACACCTCTGACAAAGCTTGAACAATCGGCCATGTTTTCTCCCGCTGCCAGCATCCCTGCCTCTGTCCACTGTAGAGCTCCCATCCAGTCTGGCTGAATTGATCCAACACGGACCCTTACAACGCAGCTGGGCTCGTCGATCTGATCTCTTCTCAGGCTGTGTCTGTATCTGTTATCCAAGCCTCTCTTGCCTGTCTGTTTCCAAACAGCTAAAGGTTCTAAATGGCAATATCTGCTTTTGACAACGAGCAGTATTGTCCAGCTGTTTTTATTGATTCGGCTAAAGCCTTTGATTCTGAAAATGATCTTGTCCTACTTAATAGACTCTACATCCTTGGAATCTCGCTTGACTGTCTACCCTGCTTGGAAAACAATGTCTCTGACCATGTACAGTTTAATTGCATTGGAAAACCATGTCTGAAACACTTGTAATTACATTTTCCTTTCAACTTAACCACAGAGTTGTTTACATCAGAACCAAAAACTGAACAAACGGCTGATTTCCAAAGAATGTGTGACATATTTTGTATACACAGTATATCACATTCAAAACATTTTGTCTAAGCGATGCTTAAACAAAACATTCCATGGTTGAAAGCAAACATCTCTTTGTTTATTGCAGGATGTCATTCTACCGTATGATATTAAGCAAACATGTCTGTACAGTTATCACCATGCATTAATTTGTCATCAACAGTTTCATTGAATCTTTGTTGTGTTGTTACTTGTCTATCATATTATCTGTTTTCCGGAAACCAATTAGTGTAGTGTGTACAAAAGTCGTTATTACAGGTGAAATTGACTAGGTAAAAAAAACAACACTCAGTATGTGAGTAGGAGTGATCGTCGGATCTAATGTAAAATGAGATGGCTATTGTGCTAGCTAAAGGTCAAAGTGTAGCATAACAGCAGTTGTGCATGTTGAAGGTCAGTTTTTTTAACTGGATGAATGCGGTGACAGAGAAAGAGTCCTCTGGCTAGACAAAGCTCATTTCAGCAGCGACCAGAGCCAGGATAACAGATGACTCCACCGGCACACATCTGTGTAAACAACGAACAGGAGAGGTACATCATTCATTGACAAGTTCACACACAGACAAAACCACGTTTACACACACACACACAGATAAACTCACAAACACACATGCAGGGACACACACAGACACAATTCTGCTAAAGATATCTCATTCTCTCTCTCTCTCTCTCTCTCTCTCTCTCTCTCTCTCTCTCTCTCTCTCTCTCTCTCTCTCGCTCTCTCTCGCTCTCTCGCTCTCTCTCCCTCGCTCTCTGCATATAAATATATATACAGCTCTGGAAAAAATTAAGAAACCACTGCACCCTTTTCTGGGTGAGAGAGAGAGAGAAAGAGAGATGTAAATATACACACACACTGCCTTTTGAATAGCAATTATATCAAAATGAATAGGAAATACAGTGATATACAGTTTAGAATCTATTTGCAACAATTACAGCCTTGCAGACCTTTGGTATTCTAGATATCTGAAGAGATTTCACCTCATGCTTCCTGCCACACCTCCCACAAGTTGGAGTGGCTTGATTCTTGGGCAATTCTTACATACCATACGGTCAAGCTGCTCCCACAACAACTCAACAGTGTTGAGATCCGGTGACAGTGCTGGCAACTCTATTGAAGACAGAATATCAGCTGACTGCTTCTTCTCAAAATAGTTTTTGCATAGCTTGGAGCTGTGTTTTGGGTCAATGTATTGTTGTAGAAGGAAAGTGGTTCCAATCAAGAACCCTCCACAGGGTATTGCATGGCATTGCAAAATGGAGTGATAGTTTTCCTTCTTCAAAATCCCTTTTGCCCTGTACAAACCTCCCACATTACCACCACCAAAGCACACACAGACCATCACATTGCCTCCACCATGCTCAACAGATGGCGCCAAGCAGTCCTCCATGAATCTTTTAAATTGGTCTGCGTCTGACGAATGTTCTTTGTGTCTTGAACACGTTTGATTTGTCGGTCCATAACACTTTTTCGTTTGGTTAATAAAACACTGACATTTAAACTACAACTACTACACCTACACCGCATGTAGCCCTTGTCTGATTACGTATGTCGGGACAGGGTCACACATATTCAGGTAGTGCCTGCAGGCGCCTCTGTGTCTAATAAAGGCTCCACAACCAGCACTGCACAGGAGGGAAACCATCCACAAAGAATATTCCCACCCACAATCTGCTCCCGAGGCTTCAAGCCTGCAACCCAATCCTCCGGCTCCAGCCAGCCTATGCCAGGAGTTCTGGAACTGGGAGGATCACTGAGACCGCTCATTGTAGTACCATGTAAAGCTCTCCCAGTCAACTCTCCTCCCTCTACTTCCCTCCCTCTGCCTCCCATTCCTTTGCACAGATTCACATATCCAAGCGCCCACTAAGCTGCTGCTGGTTCCTTCTCTGAGCTCTCTCCCTCCCTCTGTTTAAACCTCTCGATCTACATCTCCTTGCCATCTCTCTCTCTCACTTTCCACCACTTGCACTCTTCCTCTCAAGATCACAGAGGTGGCCATGTTGGCTCAAGAAATATCCCCATGTAGGTTTAACTAAGGGGAGATACATGGGGTCCATATTGGATTAACACAATATGTGAATTGTGTTTATCCAGGCAGTGTTAGTTGGATCTTGAGAGTAAATGAGAAGATGGCGGTATGAGGGAACATTGCTTGTCACTCATAGTGAGAAAATGGAAAATTAGGGGGCTGATATATTGGGATTAACATCCCATTGACGTGTTGCTTAGCACCAACTCTTTTGCATTTCCAATGTATGGATCCTAGAAACAGATCCTAGAGCAATTTTCTACATCTTTGTGTGCACAAGTCTTTGCGTGGGCATATTGTCTGCCTCCAATATTAACCCAGGCTGATGTAGAACTACGGGTCCTATTTAATGAAAAACAGGGTTTGAGGAAAATGCAGGCTGGCATCATGCATCTTTAACAATCGGAGGCAGACCAAGCTTCCGCAGGAAAGCTTAGAACAAAGAACTACTCTAACATGGGTCTTGCTTAGATAAGTTAAGCAAATGAGACAAATATTACATGGATTGATTCAAAGTAACGAAAAGAGAGAGAGAGAGAGAGAGAGAGAGAGAGATAAAGAGAGAGATGCTGAAGAAGCCACAGAAATACATAAAAATAAATGAGGTGTCCACTGGGAGCCTGAGTGATCTCCTTTTAGAAATGCTATCGAAGCTGTGGACCTTGCGGAGGCTGCCTCCTCCTCCCTTTGCCTCCTCCTCCCTGAGGTAGAAGGAAGGTCACACACAGCTGCTGGGGAAAAGAGGAAAGTGAGCAAGTAAGTGTTGTCTTTAAAACATGTTCTGCATAAGTGGAGGAAAGGGGGACACTTGATAACCAGTGGGATAACAGTGTTCAGGGGGTGAATAGTCCTACATCACTTATACTCATGCACGCCCGCTGGAAAGCCGTGGCTACTGCTGTATCCTGGTAGAGCTGTCCCATTACGCTGCTGAAAGGGGTGGAGGGCAGGAAAGCAGATGGGGAAAATGGAG
>JACXGJ010006222.1:0-35332 GCA_016801105.1 Esox niger
GTGTGTGTGTGTGTGTGTGTGTGTGTGTGTGTGTGTGTGTGTGTGTGTGTGTGTTGGTGTCTTGGGACTGGACCTCAGCTAAGAGTTCCGATCTATATTCTGTTAACACATGAATGAATAAGAAGAAAATAAGCCAACTTATTGGCCCAGCAGCAGCATACACATTACTTATTTACAGTGTATGGAATTCTTACTAAAACAACATTGTCCTGAGTATAGTGAGATTAATTAGAAACAGATTAGATTGGCTGGGAGCTCAGTACTTGCAGCGTTCATTCTAGGGTTAGCCTAACACCCGTCCCAATCAGTCATGAGTCTTCCACCCCTGCAGCCATAAAACCTCTATTAGGGCCATTCCTCCCTCATACAGGAGCAATGAGAGATGCTCACAACACGCCCCTCTTCATTAAGGTATTCTGCACCAAATGAAATACATGGCATTTGTTTTATGGATTTTTCACTCTCAAAATTACTTTTAGTGAACTCCAAAAACTTTTTTTCCGTTGGCTGTGTATTTTAGCACTGATTTTGAAATGATACTCCGTACAATATGCGGCTGCCGAGGAGTACCAAATGTATTTCAATCAATCAATCAAATTTATTTTATAAAGCCCTTTTTACCTCAGCAGCTGTCACAAAGTGCTTTCACAAAACACCCGGTATTTGGACGGATCAACATTATGTACAAGAATGTAGCCATCTTTAGTACTTGGTTACCCATCCCTTACATTACACGATTGCCTAAAGCATGCCACCTATAGACATCACCTCTGTATCTTCTTTCTGGATGCTCTACTGCACCCATCTTCTCTTCCTGTTTGTCTCGGGCCTTAATTCCTTTTGTCTTGTCTTCAGCATGTGCAAGGCATGCTCCGATGGACTCAGGTCAAGTGATTGACTCGCCCAGTCAATAACTTTTTTTACCCTAGAAAACATGAATTGCTAAGGCAGTGTCATTGGGGTCATTGTGCTGCCTGATAGGTATTCCAGTGAGACATTTGAATCTGAGCAGACAAGATGTTTTAGTCAGCTTCAGAATTAATCCTGCTGCTGCTTTCAACAGTTGCATCATCATTGAGTGAGCCAGTTAGAGTAGCCTCTTAAGACCACTTTGTAGCAACCTGTAACCTGGCCCTTCTGTTCATGAGGTTTACTCCTCGCAAATGATATTCGGTGAAGCGTCTATGCCCGCCTCCTGGAGAGAGTTCCTGATTCTGAATGATCAGGTGTGAAAAGAAATCTGTATTTTCTGAATGGTTCAATGGGATATAAATGGAAATACCCACAATGCTGACAGTATACACTTCACGGTGTAATTTCAAATCCAAACTGCTGGACTACAGAACCAGATAAACAAGACATCTTTCATTGTTGAACACTATTGGAGTTTGCTTTGTATGTCGCTAGTATGGTTGTTGTTTGCGATACTGAGCCATCATTTTAGGACTAGACAGGACCTATCATTTTCTTTTATTTTGTGTCACGGTGAACTAGAAGGCTTTGGATTGCATTACAGACACAATTACCCTCATATGTACGGGGTAGTTTATGTTATATATAATGCACAAGATTGATATCATGAAGAATTTAAATTCTACCTAGGATGTTGCTCACTTTTCGTTCGTGGCATAGTGGAACTTAGTTGTAGATAGGGGTTTCTGTGAGAGAGAGACAGCGTATGTGTGTGCCTGTCAAGCGCCTTTATGGTGAGGAAGTTGAGTGGGGGGAGGGTGTCATCAAGTCCAATAATTAGCACAGAAAAGAGCTGCCGTGCCAGTGTTTTTAGCTGACAGCACTAAGACCTACCATGCATGGAGGAGGACATGTCCCTGTGATACCAGGACTCTATTACCCAGGGACCTTCTGGGCAATTCTAAAATGCTATCGATGATTACGATCATAATGAGTGTATATGGAGCGCACAACGTGCCAGTTGGATGTCAGCGCGCATTATGTTTGGCAGGTATGAATTGCAAGATTAGATCCAGGATTCCGATCCTTATTTTGGCTTGATAAATGGTGGACCAGGAGCCTTTGGAGACTCTTTTTGCCGTTGTTTACTCTATCACAGTGTCTTACAGTGACATGCTAAAGAATTGCACTGAGAAAACAAATTGGCCCACTAAACCCAGGGAAGCCTTTACTTTGCTTATGAATGTAAAACTGTGTGGGGACTACATCCAGTCAAAAAAGACCTTCATCTAACACGCCCTTCGAGACAAATGGCATGTACTCATTTTCACAACATACAGCTTTAGAGTAGATGTAGGCTTAACACGTGGTTTAGATTTTGTCATTCCTTTTTAACTTGTCAGGAGGAACACTCAGGCGTTGCTTTAACTTCCTGATGATGGAAGAGCAATGCTACTTTACATTATGACCAGTCAACCACTGCTTTCCCAATGTGTTTCTCTCTTTGGCCAGTAAACATCTCTCCTGATTAGGATTTTCCCCTTCTCTCTTTCCCATTGATCCCCTTCATTGTCAAGTCTCCAGCCTCTTATCCCCCAACAGCACATCACACCAACCCATCACCATCTATCCCTTCCCTTCCTCCTTATCAAGAGAGACATGATCTGCTGTCTTCCTGCCAACATGGAGGGGAAAATGGGCCTGGGTTCTGGGAATTTTGTGCCAGTGTGAGCAGCCAGTGGGCAATGTTCTATGACTTTTCTGTCTCTCTTTCTATGCATCTTTGTGTCTCTCTCCCTATATCTCTCTTTCTCTCTCTATGACTCTGTGTGTCTCTCTCTTCCTATGTCTCTGTGTGTCTCTCTGTCTTTTTCTATGTCTCTGTGTCAATCTCTCTTTTTGTCTCTCTCTATATCTAGAGACCCACAGAGTGGGCCAGTGACAATTAGTTTTTTGCCCTGTACAGGGAGACATACATTTCAAGAGTTAGAACCAAATACTTGTGTTACTTAATTTGATTAATCGTTCATGAAATCAATTCTGGATATAAAAAACTAAATATTTTTATATTTTTTAATAACATTTCTAATTATAAAATGTAATTAAAAGATCAGTCAAAAAACATTTGACTATCAAACAGAACACTAACTCATTCACCCCAGGGAACAAGGCGACCGGCTGCCGTTACTAGGTTTGCGGTCGTTATGTCATGCAATCACCCAATGGGCATCTGCATTGAAATTCCTGATACAACCAGGGGCCCTGAAGACGGATTGTCAGCCAGCCGCTTGGCTGTCATTCTGACCAGATGCTGTTTGCTATTGGCATAAAAATATTTAATTGAAAAACAATTCCAGACAGACATCCGTCACATCACTGCTCAACTCTTGACTGGTTAACAGCGCGAAAGGATCGGCAAGGTAGTTTCGTGCGTGTGCCTGATTACGAAACAACTGGATGATGTTGAGTTTATAAAGTGATTATTATTTTACAATCTCTATTTGTTTTTTGCGGTGGCCCGTTCGGGACAGTGACTTGCTAGGTTGAATAGTCCTGACTTGACTTTTTACTGGCCCGGGTCCATCAGGCATTATTGTCATGCCCTGTGTATGTGTGTATGTTTCTCTCTGTCTGTGTGTGGTAGTCGGTCTGCTTAGGGTTGTGGTGAGGCCAGGGGTGAAGATCTGACCTCAACTTCGGAGAGACAATTACATACAATTTTCTCCAGAGTTATTCTTGAGGGGGACACCAAAAGTAATGCTGTGATACTGTTTCAGTTTGCGCCATCGGCTGGCACGCTACTATTGATCTGCTAATTCAGCTATCGCATGTGGTTCACATTGTGAACCAACAAAACAAACTTACTGAATTAACCTCACCTTAGCTACATGCGTTCGGTGACCTTCAGAATGTAGACACACGAACACCGTCACCTTGCCAGCTAAGGAACACTACATACATTGATCTGCAAGCTTCTCTCATTGACTCAAATTCAAATAGCTGCAAAACCTGGTTGATGTTACTGTAGCTTGCTAGCACTGTAGCTTGCTAACCCCTAGCTAACAAAGTGTGAACAAAACTGTAATTGAATGCAGATTAAATGAAGCCTGATGATTAGAAATGTTTTTTATTGTATTGAGAGGTGCATGTAAACGTATCTCTAACATGTTCGTTGTTCGAACTACTCGCTGGAAGTCAGCCACCAATGACAGATTCAGACAGTCAGATTCCTACACGCATTGTACCTGCACAACGTGCCACTGCTGAGGGCTGGGGGGCAGTGGATCAAACCATTGTAAGGCCAAGAGCGGGGTTTATTGCAATATTTTGAAACTTAAAACATGCTATTATATTATTTATTCTATCAACATTTTGTGTGCACCAGCAACTGGTCATTGATCATCAGTACCTTTTGTTAAAATGACCTCTCTTTAAAGATATCTGCTGCATACTAAATTACTAATAATGGAGAATACAATGAAAAGTTTTCTGACTTACTTCTGCCTTAGGGGAGTCTTAATTCTCTTAGCTCCTGCAAGCTTTTACAAATGTTTTGCCAGAATGAATCTCTGTTATTTCGTAGGATAGAAGGGTCCTTGTTAAGGACACATTGATTGACCTATACCTTGGAATGAACTGATTAAAGTATGAGTTGAATGAATCATCAATTCAGTCAGTGCTGTGTCTATCCCTGTGGGATGAATGTGCAAGAAATAGTACTGTTTCAATCAGTCAATGCAGCTACATGATAAACAATCGTATTCTATGTTTCTTGGGATTATATTGAATTCTGAAAAGCACTATAATGAAAACATTTTTATACTGGTTTAAACAATAAACCACAGGTGGCAGTATGCATCCTTTCAGTTTGTTTGTCATTATACCAAAGCATATTAATATGCTGCCCATGCTTTCTAAGATGCCATAATGACACAGATATGATGTACTTGTATGGAAAGACCTCTTTCCTGTCATGAATCTGCCTGGAAATACAGCCGATACCGCCACATTTAATGTCTCTCCCAGCATGAGACACACATGCACACACATGTTCAACACCTGTGGAAACATCATTAGTAGACCGCTGAGACTGATAACTCATCACAAATCCTGGTGTAAAATGTGATAATGTATTTTTAATGTGACTAAGATGGAGTATGTAGCTTATGTCACTGCACACCGGTGGATTACAAATCAAAACACCAACAAAACACATCGGACACATACATCTTTCATCATCATTCAGGTTAAGAGTGTGTAACTGTGGAATTGCGAATCAAAATGTTAACCCTCTGATGGTTACAGTCATCATTCACTGTTGATAATTTATTAGCAATGTATAACACTATAGAAGTTGGCCTATTGACTGTAAGTCACTCTGTATTGGAGTGTCTGCTAAATGAACTATTAACTGGAATCTATAATCAATCAATAAATGACTAATAATTGACCAACAGGACGCTAAAATCCCAGAAATCTCACCCGCTGTTAAAATGATCAAAAGCCTAATGCATAGGTTATACAGTTGTGTTCAGAAGTTTGCATACCCTTGAAGAATTGGTAATATATGTACCATTTGTAAAGAATGAGTGAGCAGGAAAAACACATGTCTTATATTTCTTATGGGATTCACATTCAACTGTAGGTCATTACTGAACTGACCCGTGTTGAAAAGTCTGCATACCCTTAGTTCTTCATACTGTGTATTGCCCACTTTAGCATCAATGACAGCATGCAGTCTTTTGTAATAGTTGTCTATGAGGCGCCGACTTCTTGCAGGTGGTATAGCTGCCCATTCATCTTGGCATAATGCCTCCAGTTCATGCAAAGTTGGTAGTCGTCTTGCATGAACCACATGCTAGAGATCTCCCCAGAGTGGCTCGATGATATTAAGGTCAGGAGACTGTGATGGCCACTCCATAACCTTCACCTTTTTCTGCTGTAACCACTGGAGGGGCAACTTGGCCTTGTTCTTAGGGTCATTGTCATGCTGGAAAGTCCAAAAGTGTCCCATGCGCAGCTTTTGTGAAAAATAATGCAAATTGTTGCTAGCAAGTCTGCCAGTATTTTCTGAAAACATGCTGCATTCATCTTGCAAATAATTTTTACAAGATTCCCTGTGCCTTCAGATCTCAAACATCGGTGAGCCACCACCATGATTCACAGTGGGGATGGTATTCTGTTCTCTGTTGGCTTTATTGACCCCTCTCCATACACAGCAATTATGGTTGTGACCATACAGCTCTATTTTGGTTTTGTCAATCCAAATGACAGAGTGTGTCAGAAGCCATGAGGCGTGTCAAGGTATGCGCATTGTAACTGAACTTTTTTGTGGCATTGGCCCAGTGCAGGCTTCTTTATTATTACAACCATGCAGCAAATTTTTGTTCAAGTAAGGTCATTTTCCAGTGCAGCCCGTATTCCTCCTGAAGATACCTGTGGGTTTTTCCTTTGTATCCCGAACAATTTTTCTGGCAGTTTTGGCTGAATTCTTTCTTGGTCTACCTGACCTAGGCTAGGTATCAAGAGATTCCAGAATTTTCCACATCTTAATTACTGATTGAACAGTACTGACTGGCATTTGCAAGGCTTTGGATAGTTTTTATATCCTTTTCCATTTTTATTATGTTCCATTACATTGTTACGCAGGTCTTTTGACAGTTCTTTTCTGTTCTGTCTGTCTGAAGTCTCAATCTGCAGAGTAAGAATAGCTTTAATCTTTCCTTTCATATGCAAGTATCAAATCTGCTAAGTTGCCTTCCCTGTGAAGTTAGGGACAGAGACCTGCAGGCGTTCACTGCGCAAATTGACTGAATATGGTCAAGACTGGCTGGCTCCAGGCTGGTATTACAGCGACATAGGCTGTGGTTGGGTTCTGAGGAACGGAGAAACAGGGGGGAGGGGGGAGATTAGCTTCAGAATTCATATTACGCTTTGATTCTGCAGTGTGAGGATTTCCCAGTAATAGACAGGGCTTCTTTCCCACAATTTGGGTGGCACTAAAATGGATTTGAGTCTCTTTGATAGGCCATCTGAAGGCTCTGTCCAGGGTTTTCTGAGCTCACTGACAAAATTCTCTCAGATTTCCTTGTCATCTGTCTATTTGCAGAAAACCAACCACATATCAGCCAGTTGGTGCCCCTTTCTCTTAGAAGGAATGCTGTGCAAAAACAGTAAACTATACAAATAGTGTATATTTGCTAAATAAGTGTGTTGCTATTACCATCCTATTTTTAATTTACCAAACTGTTGTCTGTCTATACAGCCACAGCATTGTTCTGAAACCATTAAGACAGTGAGAAATTGGAGAGAAAGCCAGTCTATCTCCCTGTTAAATAACATGGTACAAATTGTCCTTTACGGGAAAGTGTTTCACTATAAGACAGAAACAAATAAGAACTTTTAGATGGCCCCAAAAGGAGGCAACAGACTGATATCCTGTGGGCGGGGGGGGAGATATCCAGCGGCAGTACCTCCCCTCCTGAAGCATGTGAATAATGAGGTGGAATATACCGTTGCATTCCTTGGTAGACATTTTGGTGTTGATTTAGAAAATATGACTGTTCATGCAAAAATCTGTATTTTATTAAGGATAGTGATCAAATGAAGCCATATATTTTCACAGTTGTTTGGCTCTTTTTCATATCATAATGATAACAGAAATCACTCAAATTGCCCTGAACAAAAGCATACCTACCATTGAATGTTTTGCCTTGTTACAGAAACACAACGTGACACACAGGTGAAAATGGCAATTAAAGTTGAATTTCCCACACCTGTGGCTTTTTAAATTGCATTTAGTCCCTGTCTATTAATAGTCAGTGAGTTTGTTAGCTCTCACTTGGATGCACTGAGCTGGCTAGATACTGAGCCATGGGGAGCGGAAAAGAACTGACAAAAGACCTGTGTAACAAGTTAATGGAAATGTATAAAGATGGAAAACAGTATAAAGAGATATCCAAATCCTTGCATATGCCAGGCAGTATTGCTCAATCATTTTTTAAGAAGTGGAGGGACAAGACCAATATAGAGCTTTATGGTCACAACCATATGCGCTATGTTTGGAGAGTGGTCAACAAGGCCTATAGTGAAGAAAATATCATCCCCACTGTGAAGCATGGTGGTGGCTCACTGATGTTTCTTTTTTTTGGGGGGGTGTGCTCTAAAGGCACGGGAAATCTTGTGAAATTTGATGGCAAGATGAATGCTGCATGTTATCAGAAAAAAAGGCATTCTTCTGCATGGGCATGGGACACTCTTGGACTTTTCAGCATGACAATGACCCTAAGAACAAGGCCAAGTTGACCCTCAAGTAGTTTCACCAGAAAAAGGTGAAGGTTCTGGAGTGGCCATCACAGTTGAGCCACTCTGGGGTGATCTAAAACATGCAGTTCATGCAAGATGACCAAAGACTGCATGACCTGGAGGCATTTTGCCAAGATTAATGGGTAGCTATACAACCTGCAAGAATTGCTAAAGGAGGCAATATGCAATATTAAAAACTAAGGGTATGCATTCTTTTGAACACTCTTTGTTTCATGATTGTGCCATTCTTTTATGACCTAGAGATAAATGTGAATCCCCAAAGAAATAAAAGTCAATGTTTTGCCTGCTCACTCATGTTTTCTTTACAAATGGTACATACAGCTCTGGAAAACGTGAAGACTGCAAAATTATCAGTTTCTCTGGTTTTACTATTTTTAGGTATGTATTTGAGTGAAATGAACATTTTTATTTTATTCTACAGTGATCTTACCCTCTTCCAGTCTGTAGCTTTTTTGTCCCCAATGTCTCTTGCTTGACCTTGTTCTTATAAACTGCCGTCTTTGACATTTTTAGGATGTGAGCAACCTCACTCTCACTGTATCCCTCTGCCAGTAAAGCTAGAATTAAACATTTCTTTTCCTCACTCAAAGCTTTTCTTTTTAGCTTCTTTGTCATGCTGAATAGTTGTTTTTAATTCAAATTACCTTTGAGGTACTACTTGTACTGTTTTGGCCATCCAGCTGGTCCTATTGCAAGAAGATAGTGATGACCACAACATTGTTTTTATACTTTTACTGGTTAAATTAGATTTGGTTTAGGTAATTACCTAATCAGCACCTAATTAAGTAAAATGAGGTGTGCCTGTGTTGGAATTCATCAGACACTGGAATGGAATGGCTGCCATACATGCAGAGTTGCTGATTAAAGAAAAAAATGGTGTGGTCTCTTTCCAGAGCTGTATTTTACCAATTCTCCACAGGGATGCAAACCTTTCATCACAACTATATATATATATATATATATATATATATATATATATATATATATATATATATATATATATATATATATATATATATATATATATATATATATATATTACACTAATGCCAAAACCTTATGACCACCTGCCTAATATGCTGTTGGTCCTCCAAAACATGCTGTCAAAACAGTGCCGACCCGCTAAGACATGGACCCTACAAGACCTCTGCTGGTGTCTTATGGGAGCTGGCACTATGACATTAGCAATAGGTCTTTCAATTCCTGTAAGTTGGATCGGACATGTTTGTCCAGCACATCCCTTCGGATTGAGATCTAGGGAATATGGAGGCCAGGGCAACACTTCGAACTCTTCATCATGTTCCTCAATCCATTCCGGAACCATGTATGCAGTGTGGCAGTGTGGCAGGGTGCACTATCCTGCTGAAAGAGGCCATCAGGGAACTCCATTGCCATGAAGGGCGTGCCTGGTCTGCAACGATGTTTAGGAATGTAGCTACGCTGCCCCATATGCAGCAGGTGTGTTGTGGCACATTCCTCCTGTAACCATCTTTCCTATTTTCTGTGACTTGTGCCACGGTAAACTTTCTGTCAGTTTGGACCAGACGGGGTTGCCTCCTCGCACCCCACAAGCCTTGCCGTCTCAGAGATGCTCTGACTCAGTCGTCTGGCCACCACAATTCAGCTCTTGCCAATATGGCCCTTCACTCTTGCTTCTTTCTCCTGCATCCAACACATTGATTATGAGAACTGATTGTTTTCTTACCATCCAATCTACCCATTCCTTGACATGTGCCCTCGTTATGAGATGATCCAAATTATTCGCTTCACCTGTGAGTGGTCATTATGATTTGCCTCAACAGTGTATATACTTTTTTATGTATCAGGACAGTCCTTGTGCTAAAAGGCTAATCAGGCAGTGTTTCCCCAGAATGGCAGGATTAAATCATTTTGTGGGAAATTAGTCCTGTGAAGACGATTTGAATAATTCAGGGTATTATGACTTAAAAGATCCAGCCATCTGAATTTAGAATGGAGAACAATGATTTATTCAACATCTGGACTAATGGATTCCCAGGCAAAAGCCTTGATTTACATTGGCGGTCTCCCTCTCACTGTCTGCTCTCCTTTTACCAACTAAGAAAAGACTCATTTCCCTGAGCCTGTATTTCAACTGTGCGGCAGGCATATTTCCTGTTCGTCCCTTCATTCCAGCCACTCTGTTTGGTCAAAAAAACGTAGACTGCCTATCTGCAAATATTACTCTCTGCGGGTGTTGGCGCATTGCAGGAGAATCTAATATCTGTCAGTGAAGAAAGATATGGGGTTAAGATTATTGGAGATGACATCTCCAAAATGGCAACCTATTCACTATGCAGTGCACTTTTGATAGGTATCCATTGAACTCTAGGCAAAAGTACACAGCAGAGGGAGTAGGTTGCCATTCATGAGGCAGGCTCCACACAGTATAGTATTGCCCTGTGGTTTGTGGGGGAATGTTGAAGGAAGTGACAAAAAATGTTGATGTGAGAACCGCTGTCTCTGTGTCCCAATACAGATATACATTTTAAACATTAGAAATCGTTGGCCATTGAAATAAATGGTTATCAATTTATTCATGAAGCCACTGGTTCCTAACCATTTTCAGTTACTGTACCACCAGCAGCATTTTGCTCTGCTTGAAGAACCCTGAAGTACCCCTTCATTTTAATTTCACTATTAAGCCTATGGTGTCATGAGTGTGTTCTAGTACCCCTAGGGGTCCCTAGTACACCTGTTTGGGAACCACTGGTGCTAAAGAGCAAGCAATATATGTTTATATATTGGCGATTTTACACCGCATGTTACCGGCTCAATAACTTGCCTCTACTGCTTTAAAAGCGGGAAGAGGCAAGGCGAGTAGAGTTGAGCTGGTGCCATGCAGTGAAAAATCGGCAATATAGAAACAGTCACTGTCATCATGGTGATACCACATGGCCAGAAATTGATTAGACAAGATTCACAATAAAACTGCTTCAAACGAAAGCAATATGTTCACAACTTGGAAAAATATACTTGATACCATAATGGAAGAAAGCATGTTTGTGTGGTGGTACATTTTGGAAATAATTTGTTATGCTATAGTAACTTTTAGCAAAGCTGTTAGCCAAAGTTAACATAGGATATACTGGGAAGGCACGTTCAGACTTCTAGCTGGCTAGTTGTTGTCCTAGCTATTGATTTAAAAGTAATATTTTCTGTCAACCGGCCATATCATTGTTTTTGTTTCTGTACAGTACAGTATAGTATGCAACATTAATTGTGATTTATTATTCTACTATTGATGTCTATGTCATTAGGTCGTGAGCGAAACCCATGCATGCCACTTGCCGGTATTATTTATTTTTGCCTTGCTTGTTGAAAGCGCAAACGATAACTAGCTTATTTATTCTAGAAACAAACTGCTGTATGCTTGTAACATTTCTCTCGTCTGAAAAAGACACCCAGACACACAGGTTGGTGTACATGACTACATGGCTAATGCCATATTTAATTTAACCGTTATCGGTTTTATCAGATCTAAGTGTATTTGTCACATACATGTAAGGTGAGGTGCAGCAACTGGTTTGTAACAGCAATAAGGCATCTCAGGGATTTCTTATATAGGGACAATAATTCATGTCTTGTATGTGGGCACTGGGCGCCTAAGAGCAGCACTAAGCCATGGTATGTTGGCAGTATTCCACCACCCCCTCATACTGAATTGATTATAATACAATAAATATGTGCATTAGTAAATAGGCATCTTTGCATGAATGGGTATATAAATAGATACGTACAGTAGTGGAGAAATTACATTAGTCGAGCTATGCAATGAATACAGAGTATGAAGACAGTAAATTGGAAGATCCATTGAGCGGCAGTAAATAAATGAAATTCACTGGGTGTGTGTGCGTGCAGAGATGAGTGGGGCTGTCCACACAGTGTGATGTTTTGTAAGCTTTACTGTATAGTTGGGTAGAGCAGGGAGAGGAGCGGATGGGAGTCCCAGTGTCAGAGCCAGCCCTGTTTAGTTAAACGAATGCAGACAAGCATAAGTAAATAAGGATTGGGGCCTGGGGCGACACTGTTCACAAGGCAACCCACGTCTTCAACCCTCCTTCACAACTGATCTTTTAGCCAAACACTAACAGATTGGAGAGATACGGGAGGGAGAAATTAATGGGATTTTATTTTCTCATTTAATCTTTTTGTTCTTTATTGTCATAAGAGATCTTTCTCTTCCATGCTATTGCTTTTCTGGCAGACCAGGGATTTTGTTCGCCAGTGTGTTCGACAATGCCCGTACAACGCTCACCTTTATAATGAGTGCACTCCCTTTACCAACATTGAAATCGGGAGGGGGTGCAGATTGCGATAAGATATATTGCCTTTTTTTAAGTGGGAGCAGGATGTGGTGAGCACAGTCAATTCTGGGTCTTCCAGAGCTCAGGCCGTGTAACCATACATTTGATTTCTGATGGATTAGCAGTATAGCTTTGCAAGGATTTTTTTTTCACCATCTCCTTGGTGTGAATAGACAGAGAGAGAGGTAAAGAGAAACAGAGGGATAGAGGAAGAGAAGGACAACATATGTTAGGAGCAGGTATTCAAAATGTCTCTTCATTTAATCCCCTCACCTCGTTTTGTTTAACCGCTCGTTCCCACCTTCCCTTTCTCCCCTTCTCTTGTATCAGCCTCTCTCTGATGCAATTGTTTTACTTCATCCCTTTCTCGCTCTCGATTCTTTATCCCTTTCTCGCTCTATTTCATTTTTTTTCACACTCTCTCTACTTCATCCCTTTTTTGTTTTTTTTATGTTGCTTAGCTGTGTAGTAGCTTAGAAGGTGAGGTGCGGTTTCAGGTTGATACGAGCGCTGTTTTGTCAACCACTGGCAAAGGCATTGCAAACATTTCGCATGTCTATTTCTTACACACTCTTCATCGGCCCATATTCTTGCCATTGTTTAAGCACTCCATCCATGACACATATATCTTTGTTTATTCACATGGGTCCACCATTAATAGCCATTATTTATCTGTATGGGGGATATCTGTTGAACTACTGGGGCTTCTGTATTTTGCTAAAAACTAACTGTCACTCCACTCTCAGAGATTTGGCTGCCCTAGTGTTCATTATTCTTATGCAAGGGGTCAGTTGAAAGGCATATGCTCCATAGAGAGTATATTATTTATTTGAAAAAGCAGTTTTCCCCGCTGTCCTTCCCTACATCCAATAAACGTTAGTAAGGATGTTTATTGGTGAGGTTTATCTTGGGAAATTATTATTAATTGTTTTTGTTTACATCATTTTTTCCGGATCGGTTAAATGTTGCGTAATTGAAAACAGTGATGACTTTAGCCTCTTGCGAACAGTCACTGACATTATTACTTCTGTCTAAATGTAAAAAGCGCAGCGACCACCAACTAAGAACAGTGACGTTTGTATTAAGGGAAGCCCCAGCTTCCCCCTTTCACTGCTAATGAAACAGTATTTTATTTGGCCAGCACTGAGCTTGAGTTTTTACTCACCAAAGTAACATAACTTATTTGAGCAAGTCAATACTAGCTAGCTTGTGCTGGCTAATGTATGACACTAGCAATAAACTGGTTTGTCATACTGTATTATTGCAATTGCCTAATATCTTTACAATTTGCATTATTAAAATGTATTTACTTTGCAATGTAAATTAATTGGACATCCCTTTATAGAATTGTAGTAATTCTATATGAACAATCAAGGAGCCACCACATAAATCTTTCTATATTGTACATTTTATTTCTAATATTGTGAGATACTGGATATTGGATTTCCATGAGCTGTAAGCCATAGTCATCAAGATTTGAATAAAAAAAGGCTTGAAATGTTTCACTTTGTGTAATTAATCTAGAATACATGAAAGTGTCAATTTTGATTTGAATTATGGGGGGAAAACATGTAAATGTCCATGATATTCAAATGTATTGAGATGCGCCTGTATGTGTGGTGGGATTCCCCTATACATTTATTTAGAGTTGTTACACATTTCGATATTTACTTACGTTTTTCCATCATGCTAGGGAGAGAAGGGAGATGTTTTCTTAATGCTTCAGAGTTTGGAGTTTGCTTGATGTGCTGGGCGTAGCCTAATGTCAGTGAGACAGATGACTGCTGAAGGCCGCAGTCCACTTGCCCTCAGCATGCCGAAAGAGGCATTTTTGAACAGTTGGTGACCAGTGTAAGAGTGGTCAGTGATGATTTTGCCTGTATGCTTGTGATGTCAAACCGATCTAAAATCTATTTTTGAATAACTATGATACATGTTATTAGTGAAACATTTATTAGAAAGTGCATTAAGTGGAGGGCAATTTTTACACAACACAATGGAGTGTCTGGTTAACATTGGTAAGCCCGTTTTTTTGCACCTTTTTGAAAAATCTAGGTAAATGCTTAAAATGTACGTAAGTGCTTAAAATTGAATATGATGATCCTTTCTGTGTGCTCTACAATGCGTTGACACAATCCAGGCCATGATGTAGGTAGTGTGGATAAACTTTTACGATTGACCTGTAGAGTTGGGTCAGGTTTGACTGAGAGATTTTCATTGAGCTTTATTTATCAGTACAGGAATATATTTTATCTTTGTCTGGGAAACCGTCCCTTAATATCAGTGGTTTGTTTTTTAAGTTCACCACCACTTCCACGGCTGTGTGTGTGTTGAGTTCCTGGCCTCCAGCCGGTCAATTTCATCATGGCACATGGACACATTGCCATCTTTGGGAGAAGAATGGGGGTTTCTGGGATTGCAGAGGTGGTAGTGGTAGATTGGGTTGAGCTGTGAGATGCGGAAGTGGTCCAATTTGCTGTAAAACTGGTTGAGCCTTGCCAGACAGAAACTGAGTTGTTGCTGGGTTAATGCTTTTCCAGCCAGGTGACAATCATGTGTTTGGAAAAATAAGTGCTGCATTGGACTGAATAACATGTCCTAGCTAGCTAGATTATTTTAGCTAGCAGTTTGCTAAAATAGACATTTTGCAAATAATCTCGTTTCCGCTTTAGATGTGTAAACTATAGCAAATTTAGTGTCGTCATGTGTTTTTGTTAAATGATACTTACCACTTACAAGTCCTTTTCCTATTTATACATGGTAGCAAGCCAATCGGGTGCTTTTTAGCTACCTCTGAAAAAACAATGATATTTTTCAATTTCTCTTAGATGAATTGTAGCTGTCTACCTTCAGTAGGTTTATTTCATCACAGTTTTAGAGCATCAGTGTATCAATGCAAAAGAGCGTTACATAACAGGCAGCACTAAGTGGTCATGTGGGCTCCGATCTCACATATCGTGTCTCTCTCAGCTTTCTACCACGCTCTGCCCTCTAGGATGACGTCAAGCCTCATTGCCACGGCACCAGTGGCATGTAGCGGAAAACAGTCTGGCATTCAACCCTAACCTCCCACAATTAATCCTATGTCATATTAATGATTTTCTTTCCCTGTCTCCCTCCTTCCATCCTCTGCTCCTTGGTGATTGGTGCGTTTCCTTTGCCATGTTGCCTCGTCGCCTCTGGTTGAAGGTAAGAGTTGTGTGCTTTTACTTTACTGCATAGGCAGTAGCATCACCCGCAGTAAATCCCCGGCACAGA
Organism: Esox niger; assembly: GCA_016801105.1. Classification (NCBI taxonomy): domain Eukaryota; kingdom Metazoa; phylum Chordata; class Actinopteri; order Esociformes; family Esocidae; genus Esox; species Esox niger. The sequence goes on from JACXGJ010006222.1 coordinate 15,822, forward strand.
TCACAAGGACACACATAATAAAACGAGTACCCTTGGCTTCATGATACATGGACCAGCTCTGGTGAATTGGAGCTTTGCACCTCATTCTTCTTGTCTTTCATCTTTCTTAAAAAAGAGAAAAGAATAAGCAGATTTGATTCAAGCTATCCGGTTGTTGATGTTAAATTACTACATAAGTAAATAATATACCTCTGCTGTGGCATTAGATTTCTCTCCCACTGTCCATTTCTTTAAAAGGAACCACTTTGTTTATACAATGCAATACTCTTGTCCTGTCCAGTCTTTGTTAATACTATGTAATCAGTTTCTGTTATTAGTTTTGGCCCAATAAGTGACTTTGTTAGACTGAGGGCTCCACTGCCGTTGCCAGGTTTTCGTAGGCCCCCATTTACTGATGAAACATACATACCACAATATGGAACTCAATCACTTCCTTCCTCTTGACGAGGCTTCTGACGTTTGTCACTGTATTTGCTTTCTCATATTCAGTCGCTCTCTCTTCCTTGTTAGAATAAACATTATATCCGAAAAACAAAGCACAGACTCAATTAGCTTTGTGCACGAGGAGCGGTGCAAGGAGAATATGAGAGGAAGAATAGGGTAGAAAGGAATATGGCATCCGTTTGTATCTTATTTCCTTGGAGCCTGATGTAGCATTCCACAATCTAATCTCTTCTTTGTTTTGACTTATTTTTGCTGTCTTTTCTACTCACCGCTTCAGCTCAGATTTAGGGAAATGCACACAAAACCACTTTACAATGAATACAATGACAACAATGGATGTGTTTAGCCATCATGCCAGTGGAAACCAGTGGATACCATTGAACCTTTAATGCTAGAGTGGGATAATTTTGTTTGGGTAGAAATTAGGTGTGATTCAGAATTGATGAATTGATGAATCATGGAATATGCAAAAATAAACAGTATTCCAGATGGGTCAGACAAACCAGTTGCATCTACGTACAATGTGATGAGATGTTTTTACTCCTGTGTTTTCCACTTTTGTCCAATATGCCAAAATAAGATCTCACACTGATGCATATTGGTACAATTGACTGACTTTCTCACATAATCTGTGGTGGCTAAAGTGTTTGTTTTTGAGGGTTATTAGAGCACTATTCCCAACACTCTCTACTCTTCCCCGACCCCCCCCCCCCTCCCTCGGCCTTGCCTGTCACTGGAACATAGCTACCGTGATGACAGATATTTTTAGGGCTTATCTAACCCCATTGGTTTCCTCCCATTCATGGGGATTGATTGGTGTCATGGTAACAGTGGTGAACACAAGCCAGTAATGCCAGAGAAAGAGCTCCTAATGACAGCACTCTGTTGTAGCACTGCTGTGGCCCAACTAGCTAGGCACTGACACCTGTGTGAAAAGTCTCTCATTGCAATCCAGCCAATAGCTACAGACAACTACAGAAAAAAATGAGTGGAATGGAGTTACAGTGAAAGCAGCCCCAGTTAATTTCCATTCTGTGAATCATAGATAAGCACTGCTGGAGAATAGAAAAGATTCTGTCATTTGCAAATAGTGCCATGGCATAATAAGCCATGTGTTTGTTAAGCACTTCTACCCTGATTTTTTTCTAGTCACTGAATGCTGATTTGCTGAGAGCTGAATTCACATTGAGCTGTAATAATGAAGTGGTGAGGCCAAGAAACTCGAAGGGACAACTTTGGTGGATTGTTATCTCAACTGTGAGTGAAGGGAATGAATTGCAAAATAAACTACGTAGTCCTGTTGACTTCGAAAGCACCTAGGCAATAAGTGTTGCAGGATGTGATGACACCATTGTGACCCCGTGAGTATTGAGCCATTGTTGTGGCAAGGTTGAGCTGATTGAGTTATAAAGCAACTTAAACACTGAGACCGCAAAGCTTGAGCTCCCTATCTGCCTTTCGAACCATTCCGTTCAGTTACCAAGACACTGAATTAACCAAACAACACAGTGTCAATAACGCCACTAGCATATTTTGCTGGGAGGAGACCGGGGGAAAATGATGTTCAATCACTAAATAAATCAGCTTTTGTAAAAACACCCTGAAAACCTTTACTCCCCACCTCTCCTTGCCTCCATTATTTCTTTTGATGGGATTCTAAATATTTAAACCCTTACAACGAAAAAGGAAAATAGTGGCACGCCAATGTGTTTGTTTGTAGCCGAGGCCTCTTGAGCATATGACACGCTTGCTGCCTCCGCCTTCCGCCATGTTAAGCTGTTTCCCCCAAAGCTGTGCTCTTGCATTCTATTCATAGTAGGATTACCAGCAAGGAGGAGGGAGAGGAGAGAGGGAGGCAGGTGTTTCCATAGCAACCCGAGCAGGGACTAGCACTGCAGTTTCTGGGGCAGCAGCGGCAGTAGTCTGAAAGAAATGCACGTCCTTGTCTTGTTAACTAACCTCTGTTCCTATGTACAGCTAGTCTGGCCTTGGTCTCACCATACTTCTTCTATTGTGCTTTTTCGTTGTCTGATTATGTATCTATTCTCAGGTTTAATGCTCCTAAGGGGCAAAGCATGGGCCTCTCTGATTCCAATATGTATATTTAATATACAGCAAATGTATTTCTCCGTCACATCCAATAATACGTTTAAAGTAGAAATGTGGTTACCGGAGCTCCAGCAAACCATATGCCACCTACGGCCCCTTGCTCTGCATGGTGCTCCATCCCAGACCGGCTGCTTCCTGTCTTTTGTCATGTGACCGCTGATGTCACCTCTCAGCAGGACTCAGTGTAAGCCTGTTAAGTGATAATCACATTAGTCCTCTGCAGGTTGCATGTGCCATCAGAGGAGTATCTATCCCCTTCCTCTGAACTGTTCAGACAGCAGCCAAAGTATTAACAAACTCATGGTGCCATTTTGTATGGTTTTAGTCGGTTGTGCAAATCACACCGCCTGTTTTTAATTGGGATAGAATCCAATTGTTATTCATGTTCTGTGCTGTTCTGTGCTGTTTATTTCTATCTACAGTATGTACATGTTCCCCAAGGATGTGGGGTTGACACTAAGCAGATAGAAGTTGGTTGCCATCAAGCTGAATGTTTAACTAAGCAGGACCTTAGACACGGCTGATGACAATATTCTATATACAACTTGTCCCTCAATGAACACTGTGTTGACCCCCCCCCATACAACATGGTTTAATAAACACCCAGGGTTCCTTTAACTCTACCTAAATGTATGTTTTTCCATCATAATATCGAACATGCTTGTCATGAATGGGTCAGATTTAGACTATGTTGACATCTACAAATACCCTGGTATGTGACTGGACTGTTCTTATTCATTCTGTACTCATATCACCAAGTTCAGTCTAAAGTTTTCATAATATTTAATGTATGGGTTTCTGTATGTTATACTGCCTTTTTGGAATTGTATTCCTTTGGCCAGCATGTCTTTGAAAATGTGAACTATGAAAATTGTCTCAAATTATTAACAGGCTATTTTTTGCTTTAGGTCATAGTCATATGCAAAGAATATACTAGGCAATACTGTTTTTGAGCTCATAAAATATATCTCCCGAAGCAGCAATTAATTAATAATAATAATAATAATTATAATAATAATAATAGCAAGACATTATAGTGGGCAGTGATTGTAATACATACAGGCACGTATGTTTGAGTGAGTGCCTAATAGCATCGGTGCGTTGTGTGGTTCATGCCAAGTCCTTGGTTATATGGAGGCTGCAGGCCTTTAAACGGCTGTCTTCCGACCCCAGCTGTCTTTAAAGTGAGTGGGAACTGTAGCATGTGACAAGGACTGCTTGAAGATGCATGTTAAGACCCTAGCCAGTTGGTTGGCATACAATCTTATGGAAAGCCTCTTAGCTATCTGACCAACAGGTCAATAGGAGTCCTTGGCAATGCTGCATGCTTTCATTCAACATTATTTTGGATAGATATGTTGGATTGGTGAAAACTTGGCCTGAAGCTATGCGCCTTCACCGACTGAATGGCTCTGTGGCTGTGTGTGGAGCAGTTCCCAATCCATGTCGGGATTGGGTGCTCTGGAAGCTCTGGATGTTGCAACGATTGTAACTGGAAATGATCCAGGGCGACATGCCCGATTTCTTTAGTTGCCTTCTGGAGTAAAGTCACTGATGCACACGCTTGTCAAGACTGCTGGCATTGATGGTTCATGACAAGTCCTTGGTTATGGACTGTGGACCCTGCAGGTCTTTAAACTCCTGTCTTCCTATGGTGGCTGTCTTCAAAGTGAGCGGGAACTATAGCGTGTGACAGGGACGTGTTGAAGATGTATGTTAAGACCTTAGCTGGCTGGTTTGGACACGCGGTTATGGATGAGATCAGCTTTGGAACTGCCCACTCCTCTTCGGGCCCTTCATGTCGGCCATGGAAAACCAGGGCATCTGGAGTTCTGGAGCAGCAAGCACGGCCAGTGTTGCGCATAGTCCATGCCACGTATCATGTCTGTATTTATTTTTTGGCCTATTTAATCATTTTGAGGACCTTGTATTTCTTTGTCTTGTATGTGTCATGCCTTATGAAGACCATAAATGCTGTAGTGTGGGAGTTCACAAGGATCTCCATTATTTTGTTGGTATGAATCCAAATGCTCTGGGAATATTGTCATCCACACATTTCATAATGAATATATGTATAATATACAGTGCCTTGCAAAAGTATTCACCCCCCTTGGCTTTTTTGTGTTTTGTTGCCTCGCAACCTGGAATTAACTTGGATTGTTTGAAGATTTGCATCATTAAATTTACAGAACATGCCCACAACTTTGAAGATATTTTTATTTATTTATTGTGAAGCAAACAAATAGGACAAAATAACAGAAAAGGTCAATGTGCATAACTATTTACCCCCCTAAAGTCAATACATTGCAGAGCCACCTTTTGCAGCAATCACAGCTCCAGGTCGCTTTGGATCAGTTTCTATGAGCTTGGCACATTTTACCACTGGGATTATTGCCTATTCCTCCTTGTAAAACTGCTCCAGCTCCTTCAAGTTGGATGGTATGTGCTTGTGCAATTTTTAAGTCTGACCACAGATTTTTTATTGGATAGAGGTCTGGGCTTTGACTAGGCCATTCCAACACATTTACATGCTTCCCCTTAAACCACTCAAGTGTTGCTTTAGCAGTGTGTTTGGGGTCATTGTCCTGCTGGAAGGTGAACCTCCGTCCTAGCCTCAAATCACACACAGAGTGGCACAGGCTTTGCCCAAGAATATCCCTGTATTTTGCACCATCCATCTTTCCCTCTACTGACCAGTTTCCCAGTCCTGGCTGCTGAAAAACCCCCAGCATGATGCTGCCACCACCATGTTTCACTTTGGGGATGGTGTTCTTGGGGTGATGTGTTGGGTATGCGTCAGACATAGTGTTTTCTTTGATGGCCGATTAGTTACATTTTAGTCTCATCAGACCAGAGCACCTTCCTCCATACATTTTGGGAGTCTCCCACATGCCTTTTTGCAAACTCAAAACGTGCCATTTAGTTTTTTTGCTGAAAGTAATGGTTTTCTTCTGCCCACTCTGCCATAAAGCCTGACTCTATGGAGTGTACGGCTTATTGTCGTCCTATGTACAGATACTCCAGTCTCTGCTGTGGAACTCTGCAGGTCCTCCAGGGTTACCTTCGGTCTCTGTGCTGCCTCTCTGATTAATGCCCTCCTCGCCCGGTCCGTGGGTTTTGGTGGGCGGCCGTCTCTTGGGAGGTTTGCTGTTGCGCCATGTTCTTTCCATTTGGTAATGATAGATTTGATGGTGCTCCTGGGGATCATCAAAGATTTGGATATTTTTTTATAACCTAACCCTGACTTGTACTTCTCAACAACATTGTCCCTTACTTGTTTGGAGAGTTCCTTGGTCTTCATGGCAGTGTTTGGTTAGTGGTGCCGCTTGCTTAGGTGTTGCAGCCTCTGTGGCCTTTCAAAAAAGGTGTGAATATGTACTGACAGATCATTTGACACTTAGATTGCACACAGGTGGACATCATATCACAAATTTTGTGACTTCTGAAGGTAACTGGTTGCACAAAAGCTTTTTATGGGCTTCATAACAAAGGGGGTGAATACATATGCAATATTATATGTATTCATATGCCAATTTTCATTTTTTTATAAAAAAAAATAGTTTTATTTATATATTTTTCTCATTTCACTTCTCCAACTTAGGCTATTGTGTTCTGATTCATCACATACAATTCAGATAAAAAAAACATTGAACTAAAGGCTGTAATGCAACAAAATAGGTAAAATGCCAAGGGGGGTGAATACTTTTGCAAGGCACAAGTATTCACCTCCCTGTATATAATATTATCATAGTGAATATATAATATAACATTGTGTGTTTGTAAAAGATGGTGAAGTCCTGTGTTTGTGAATGACGCTTTATCAGACTGTATTCCTAAAGCTGTCATGTAGCATGGTCAGCTTCATCCATCCAATGTTTCATTATCTCTTAATTGTGAGTAGGTCTTGCTTTAATTGCTGTTTGCAGGCATGGAGGAGGAACAGTGATTGGGTGACTGGGGGATGGGAAGGATTTTGTACATGTTCCTCATGTTAGTGTAGACATGGTGTTGATTGGTTTATTTATATTACAGGAGAATAAATTTGGTGTTGTGAATATTTCAGATATTCCTCGATTAAAATCTTCCACAACAAAAGCTGCGTCCCCCTCAGAGGATTTGTGCCAGGTGAGAGAGCACTATGTTGTAAAAACAACACTGCATCAGATATTCTTTAGGCTTTACATCAGATATTCTTCAGGCTCTGCATGAAATATTTTTTAACGTTGCTAGGTATAAAATTCTCGGCGATCCATTCCCTATTTTCCTTGTTTGTTTCTATATTGTTAAGATTAATTATGCGTACTGCGCTATTCTAGTTGAATTTCAACATGAGAAGTATCATAGGTATTCCATTTTTTTTAAGAGAGCAAGAGGAGGAACAAGACAACTGTTGATATAAAGACAACACGCATTTCAATAGTCTATCCAATTGGTGGAATCCAGAAAGATTAAATTAGAAGAACTGGGCTATAGGAACTCAACAAACATTGCATTTTTTTGGCCTAATACTATACACCTGATTCAAGTCATAGCTGGATGATCACTAGACACTTTGAATTTTAATTTGAATCATCTAAACTTGTTGAAGAGTGTATTATTTAAATCAACTGTGTTGTTTCAAGATCAAATAAAAAATGTCCAGCCCCTACTGGTGGTGCCTAGAAGCACTGGAATAGGCTGTAATGTTAATGAACTTTGTGATTTAATTTAAGCATGTAGGTGTCAGGAAATGTCACTTGCAGATGTTTCATAAATGCAAACCAAATTTTCAGCTTGAGCTTCCATCTGCACATAGCTAACATCAGAACCACCCACCATTTATGAATATGCTGTATTGGATTAACATAAATGGAATAATACTAATGGAATAACACAATTGGAATAACAATTGGAATAACACAATTCGAATAATACAAATGGAATAACACAAATGGAATAACACAATATGTCTAAGCAGGGTCAGTCCTGGTGGTACTTTTCCCTCTGCTCTAATAATAAAATCAAAGTTTCTCAGGTCAGAGAAGGGTGCTGTCTTTCGGATGTGTAACAATCCCTTTTAACCAATCAAATAGGAGTCTTCACACCAGTGGTCAGGCTACATTTTCAATCTGATCTTTTTTATTATAATTGCCACCTTACCCCCAGCTTCCATTTGGCTCATTAATCCCCTTCTCTCTTCCTTTACAATAAGTAATAAATGTATGTAATCAGTTACTGCAAATCACTTGAATATCCTCCTTCATCAATACAAATGCATTTAGCACTCTCAAGAGGAATAATCAAAAAATTAAAGCTCTGCGTGTTTTTTTTAAATTTATTACTATGCAGCATGTGAAGGGCAGAAGAGAGCATATACTTCCTAACCGAGGGCCTGACTCTTGCTCTCTATATGTTGGTGGGGACATAACTGCCATGGCACAGACACACTTATCTGGCTAACAGTTACTAAAAAAGCAGATAGGTATCATGAGAGCTCAGATCGGGAAATTATATGTATATTTAATCATTGTCCACCCATATGGGAGAAAGATTTGATACAATATTGACTTTATATCATTTCTTCCTGTGCTGTACCATAATGTACCGTGAAGGCAGCTGAAATGTTCCAGTTGGTCCAAATGCGCTTTGTGATCCAACCTTGCTTTATTAGTTCAGGACGCTAACACTAGCCTAGCCATATGCTGTGGTAGAGTACATAGTGTGGTATGTTGGTTATGGATCAAAGCTGCCAGGCAACCTAACTGTAGCTACTGTAATCTCAAATACATCTGCTGTCATCACATTTTACCCATTAAGCAGACCACTAGGGTAAACTCTCTTGTTCAAGGACACTGAAAGATGTTTTTATTTGCCTTGCCGGCCCTTACATTTATCTAGCAAGCTTTCAGGTATTGGTAAGATTTTCTAATCTCTTGACTATTAGCCGCCTCGTATTTCAATGGGAATGAAACACTGATCCTTATTTGGGCCTAACGATTGCTTCACAACAACTACTGTCAAACACTAGTGTTGGTGTTTTACTTCCTTTGGGTCTGGAGAGTCCAATTCTCTCAGCAGCTCATAGAAATGCATGAGATGTCTTCGTTCTTATTTGCACTCCATCCACATCAGCAAGAGCGCCTCGCATTGAGCAACTTGTAATTTATGATCTTCTTAATGGATTGTGTTTATTATCGAAGGGGCCACAACTCATAAAGGCAGTGTTTTATGAATTCACTATCCATTCCCTTAATGCATTTTCTTTTTTCTTTGTTAATACATATGGGATTTATTTTGTTCAAAATTTATTTTAACTGAATGAACATCCTCATGCTTTTGTCGCAGAAACTTGGCCAAGCGTAAGCGGTTTGGGAAGTGACCAAAGTAATACAAACAGCCAACAACGAAGCACAGAACGTAGGACTTTTTACCATGACTTTATATGTTCCAGTCTCTTTAAAAGACACGTATTGTGAATATAATACTGGGACACGCTTCCATATATGTAGGTAGTACATGGGGTATAACAACAAAAAGATATGCATTTCTTGATTCATATGCATACATATTTAATTTGAGTAGGGGGTTGCCACGGAAACATCTATGACCCAGAGTAATTCCTGACAGCAGCCAAGCTGAATAAATGGCTCTGGGAATTGGGTAGCGTTCCACAGAGCCATAGAAAAGGGTACATTTAGCTGGTCAGAAAAGAGGCAGTAGGATGACTGAAGGGAAATTGAACTGGCACACAGCTCTCTCTCTCTCTCTCTCTCTCTCTCTCTTTCGCTCTCTCTCTGGCATGTTCTCCTCTAAGCTCTATGCGCAACAAAAAAAACCATCCAATGTTGGGCACCTTGTTTATAGGTCTACTAAAACAGATGAGGGCAAGACTTTTTCCATAAAAAGATGACCTCTCCCACATGCAGCCACTCCACTTTGCCCTCTGCTTTATACGCTTGTTATCTCTGAACACGGCAGGCTGTGCAGCTTCGGCTCTTTTCTAGTCCTGGGTTGGAATATTTTTGTAGAGCTTGGCTGTAAATGGGCCTCTGAGGATGCAGGAAGATCCTTACACGGGTTTGGCACTGTTTTGTACAGCTAATGTCCCGGTATAATTTATGTTTCTCAGACACGTAGTGGTTCAGCTACTTGTTGCCAATTGTGCTTTTAACACAGGTTGGTTTCACCACAAGCATCTGTTTTCCCAAATTAAGGAATGTGTATCATTTAGGAGATAGTGGATGAACCTGTCTGTTGATGCATTTCAGATGACTGGATGACACTGTCTGATGCATTTCAGATGACTGGATGAACCTGTCTGTTGATGCATTTCAGATGACTGGATGAACCTGTCTGTTGATGCATTTCAGATGACTGGATGAACCTGTCTGTTGATGCATTTCAGATGACTGGATGAACCTGTCTGTTGATGCATTTCAGATGACTGGATGACACTGACTGTTGATGCATTTCAGATGAACGGATGATACTGTCTGCTGATGCATCTCAGATGAGGAGTCTGCTGCCCATAGTGGTGCTGTTGCCTTTTCAATGTTAAATGAGAAACACATTTTTCCAGCTGTGGGTAGAAGAAAGTTTTTGGATTTAGCAATATCTGGTTACCAATCCCCCCTTAGTAGGAGTAAAAAGGATGTGAGGAGTGTGTGTGTGTGTGTGTGTGTGTGTGTGTGTGTGTGTGTTAAGGAGGAATATGTATGTGTGAAGTGGTAGAGAGATGTTCCTTGAAATAATGGCAGCATTTGACAACATTTCATCGTTGCTGTATTGGATTCATGTCCTTTTAGTCCTCGGTCCCAACGCATAGAATGACAATGGCCCCTGGCTAGAGTCCGCTCGCGGTTCTCCATTATTTACCATGACAAAGCTGAGGGCACCAGAGGGTCACTCCAGAGGCTGCTTCTTCATCCCACCAGAGAGTTCAAACCTCCACTCCCCCATCACTCCAAAGCAGTACATTCAGCTAACCACAAGGATGTTTTCTTCACACACAAGACCGACAGCGCAAAAAAAGGAATTCAAGCCAAAACAGATTTTTTCCCCCTACATCTTGGTATATTAGCAACAGATGTCTGAGGAAGGTTTGACATTTGTAAACATTCGAAAAATGAGAAGTTATTGCAATAACGTTCACACTGCTCTCCCTGATGGAGGTCTTCTGCCTTCACAGGGTTGTTTTCTCTTTAGTGAGATGTATTTGGAGAGGGTTATTGCTACTATCTTCTCGCTGATTCGCAGTTTCCCATTGCTCCACCGACATGCCTCGTTTGACAAGGGCGGCTTCCAATTGATGATCCTTGCTTTGTCATGTGTTCAGTTAGAAAAATAAATTGACAAAATTAACTCATGCCATCGGGAATGCTTTTTTTCTCTTTTTCCTTTCTCTGTTTTATCATACACTTTTAGAATGTTAAATCCACGAGTGAGTGAGGACTAACTGCCCTCATTTGTCTCTCTCAGTTGGGTGCTCTCCACCAGAAGCTGCTATTGTACACACTTTTCAAAGTCCCAAAGTCTGAAGCGCAAAGAGAGAAGAAACCCCTATCTCCTTCTCACAGCAAGGCCTCGGCAAAGATTTGCCTTGAAAGGAGATTGAAATAAAAGGGGGACAGAGGCACCAGATAGAGATTGAACAGACAGGGGGGGACACAGATATCAGAACCTTCCCCTTTAAACTGATAACCGAATCTGGAGGCAATTATAGCTGCCGGGTCTCCCTCTGCAAATCTCTCTCTGTGTCAGCAAATGGACAGACAGGCGTAGTCTGGACCAGGTCTGTAGTTCACCTCTGCTCTCTAGTAGCACAGCAGACAGTAAACAGTCCAAGCCTCCCCTCCCACTCTGTGTAGTCAGAGAAACCGTAGGCTCCTGTGGTCACGCCGATAGTATCATATCGATTATCCATTTGTTGGTCGATGCACTGCCGATCTTTCATTATGGAGGATATTTTTTATTACGTTGGATATTTTACTACTCATCACTGCTATGTTGGAATATGTAGTTGCTTTGGAAAGATGTCTGTTGTAGGTTTTCACGCGTCGACCCTGGAAGCACCTAAAATTCTATTTGCACCTCTGTGTTGAAAATGAAGGCGTTGAAGGAGAAACCGAGCATCTTTTTTTAGCTGTTCTGCTGCCTTCCTTCCTGGTTGCATTGAGCCATCTGCTTGCTTATCTTTTGATGTAGCATTATGTGATAAATAGTTCTTCCCTTTGGGCCATTTTTTCTTCTAATGAAGAAGAGGGCCTCCTGTTGCTGCCAGCCAAGGCACGCAGCATGATAACTGGTTTATTTATCGCCACAACCCAGTGGGGTACAGGGATGAGCAGTCGATAGCTCGGCGCAGGGAAAAACGCCCAGCTACACCGAAAACTACTTGTCCGTAACCTTAAGTCATCCACCTAATCCCTGCGATGACGTTTTATTCTATTATATTAACCATGTCCCAGGCCGTGTTGCATTACTACATTTGATCAAATGCAGTAGGCTACAGTAGACTATATATACTCCCATTCCGAGAGAACAGGGAATCGGGGCTGACCTAACAGAACTATATTGTTTAATGACAGTTAGTGTGGCATCACATTACTAGTAAACATAATTTTACTTTGCAAAGATTGTTCTGTGCGCAAATGTCCATTAACAATAACTGTTAACGAAAGGGGGCTCTGAGTAGGGGCTTGAAATATAATATCTGTCCTGACTTCTGATGGGTCATTGGCCAACAAATACCTATTTTCCTTTCAGTGTATTCAATCTGGAACTCAATTGAATAAGTAAAATATTTGTTCATTCGGCTCCTTTTATCTACAAACTCATATTGTTTTAGCTTATGCAACTCATATTGTTTAGGTTCTGAGGTTATTTCACGCATTTTGAACATAGCCAAAACATTTTGAAGCCGGCTCACCAGAAGCACTCTGGTGTGAAACAAGACTGGAGGGTCTCCTTGAGTCATAGTTCATCACAATGAGTGGAAGCATGAAGCGTCATGTGAGTGCGCCCCCTGCAGAGATCAACGGGCCATAGCGAGTGTCCTCACTTCCAAAGCCATGTATTGCCATTGGCCTAAAAAGATAACGACGACATGGAGTCCAACTGCAGCCAAATATTATAGACCTTAATCACTTATCCATTTTTTAACAGAGTACAACTGTCTCTACATTTGACAAAAAAACTAAACGACTCAACATTACAGGTGACAAGGGTTTAATGGATAGTAGTGTTCCTCTCTAGCCCCTAATAATACTCTCCACACTGTCTCTATAGCACAGCCTCTCTAATGTTCTATAAAATCAATGTGACATGCTAGCTCCCAGTCATTGCTTTATATATATGGATAGTGAGTGAGTGAGTCAGCGAGGTCATCAGCTTAGTTCTGGGCTCCCTTCCTCCTTTTTCAAGGGCAAGGCGTCTGGTAAACAGCTTGTTACACTGCTGCCAGTGGAGCCAACAGGAGTGGCTGCTCCTGTGGCTGCTCCCCTTCCTCTCCTCTGACGTTGTGTGTTTTCTTCCCATACCGCTGCCAGGAGGCCATCTTATGTCATAAATTATTTAACAAGAGAAAGTATACATTTAAAAGGGAAGAGAAAATCTGGAGCTCAGGTAACAAGTACATTCTCTCCTACAGGATGTTGGGTTCTGTATTCATAGGATGAGTGTCAATACGTGGTCATTAGGACACCTTGGCTGGAGATGCAGGACTAGACTGTCCCTATTGTTTGTTTGTTTACCTACAAGGCTACATGATTCAAGTTGGAGGGGGTAGTTTGAAAGATAAAATGTTTTTGGTTTTATAACAGAAATACGTTCTCTTGTCTTTCTATTTGATTCTGATCTCTGGTGTGGAAATGCTGGAGGTGTGTAACAACTATTACTGAGCATTATGCCAAAAACAAATATCATTATATTTATTTCAATCTCAATGTACACTGGGTATTGACAGCAATTTAGTGCTCAAACTCCAGCATATTAAACAAGTATATTGAGTGCAATGCATTTGGACAATGGATAGCGTCAATTATCTACATGAAAATATTGCTAGGTGTTACTGAACTGCAGCTGATTCATGTGTGAACAACAAAGTTTACAGCTTTCTTGTGAGAGGTTACCAATTAGTGATCAAATAAGATTTTTTTATGATACTCAAACTCATCTCTAGATAATATGTAGTCGGGCTCATAAGTTTGCATACCCTAGCAGATACTGAAAATTATGGCACAAATTTTGAAACGTGATAAAAACAGACTATTTAAGGACAGTAATCATATGAAGCCATTTATTTTTCACAGTTGTTTGGCTCCGTTTTAAATCTTAATGATAACAGAAATCACCCAAATGGCCCTGATCAGAAGTTTACATATTAAAGGTGAATTTCCCACACCTGTGGCTTTTTAAATTGAAATTAGTGTCTGTGTATAGACAGTCAATGAGTTTGTTAGCCCTCACTTGGATGCACTGAGCTGGCTAGATACTGAGCCATGGAGAGCAGAAAAGAACTGACAAAAGACCTGCGTAACAAGGTGGTGGAAAAGAAGTGGAAAATTCAGGGGTATCTTGATACCTAGCCAAGGTCAGGTAGGCCAAGAAAGATTTTAGCCAAAACTGACAGAAGAATTGTTTGGGATACAAAGAAAAACAGGTAACCTCAGGAGAGATACAGGCTGCTCTGGAAGAAAACGGTTTGTTTTTTAAGGAGCACGATACGACGATACTTAGGACGAACAAAAATTTGCTGTGTGGTCAAGTAGCCGGAACGAAGCCTTTACTGTACCAATGCCACAAAAAAGCCTGCTTACAATATGCCCGACAACACCTTGACATGCCTCACATCTTCTGGCACACTGAAATTTGGAGTTACGAGGCCAAAATAGATGTTTGGAGGGGGGTCAACTAGGCCTATAGTGAACAAAATACCATCCCCACTGTAATGCATGGTGGTGGCTCACACATGTTTTGAGGGTGTGTGAGCTCTAAATGCATGGAATGTTGTGAAAATGTATGGCAAGATGAATGCAGCATGTTATCAGAAAATACTGGCAGACAATTTGCATTCTTCTGCACAAAAGCTGGGCATTGGACCCTCTTGGACTTTTCCAGCATGACAATGACCCTAAGAACAAGGCCAAGTTGCCCCTCCAGTGATTACAGCAGAAAAACATGAAGGTTCTGGAGTGGCCATCACAGTCTCCTGAGACTGTGACCAGAGACTTTGCATGACCTGGAGGCATTTTGCCAAGTTGAATGGGCAGCTATACCACCTGCAAGAATTCCGGGCCTCATAGGCAATACACAGTATTACGAACTAATATGCAGACTTTTGAACAGGGGTCAATAATTTTTTTTCTTTGTTACAATATTTTGTTGTATGATTGTGCCAGTCTGTTATAACCTACAGTTGAATGTGAATCCTATAAGATATTAAAGGCACGTGTTTGCCTGCTCACTCATATTTTCTTTACACATTGTACATAAATTATAATTTCTCCAAAGGTATGCAAAGTTTTGAGCACGACTGTATCCCTTTCAATCAATGTTATTAGTTGGAAATGTGCAACTGTTTACAGATTGACAACACAACATGTGTAGGTAAGCATTTTTTATTTCAGTATGTGTCTGAGTGAATGTTGTGTCCCGTACAACATTTATTCAGGAGAAAAGGACCATAACTGGATCCGTTTAAACTGTGATTAGTTCCACATGACTCAAATTTGACAATTGAATTCCTCAAATTATGCCATACAAGTGTATAATGCAAACTGCCTGAATATTTGGGTGACTTTTGTGTCTCATTTACCCTCAGGTACATTGAAATCCATAGAGGGTGAGAACCGCTGCTGTACACGCTAATGGCGAACAATCGTAGTGTAACTGTGTGCCTTTAAAATATACTTAAAGAGACAAAGTCAGTTTAACAACTGGCAATACCTTGTTGATATTATATATTATTGCTCAGCCCAAACAACAACTTTTACATGTTAAATGTTGAATTGATAGAAGTATGCATACAGGAGACTACTAGGACAGGAGTCTAGGCTGCAAATCTGAATGATCTTCCCAGAGCAGCTAAACATGAAATACATTCCCTTATCAGTCACAGTCCTAGAGGTTTCAGCCTTGAGGGGAACACTTAATAATGTTGGTTATCTAGACCACTTTGAGGTCACATACTGTACAGGGAACAGACCTTTGGTATAAGGTTAGGGAGTTGGCTAATAGGTAGAACCGAGGATGACCAAGTGTTCTATCTGTTTTCAATTATCCCTGATATTAAAAGGATGACCAACTTTTCTATGTTTTCAGTTATCCCTGATATTACAAGGATGACCAACTGTTCTATCTGTTTTCAGTTATCCCTGATATTACAAGGATGACCAACTGTTCTATCAGTTTTCAGTTATCCCTGATATTACAGGGATGACCAAGAGGTTAGTGTTCTATCAACAATGGCAGTGGTACTGGTTACTGGTGCCATACAGACTACGTGAGGAATTACATAGTGTCCCTGGCCCAGAATTGCGTGAAACTGACAGTTAAATAGGTCACCCACAGAACAGACACTATAAGAATGCTGTTCTCGACGCCATCTGCCGTAGCTATAGCAGAATCATTCATTAGTTTATTTCTTCTGCTGAGGGCATCCTTGTGCCTCATGTACTACCAGACCTATTACAGAATACCCTTAAGATAAAAGGTAATTACTGAATTGTTGGTGTTCTGCAGTATCCTCATGTAGTCGATAACCTCCTCAAGAAAGGCCACTGAATCATGACATCTCACAAAACCCGGTGTCCTAGAAGCCTGCTCCACAGTGAATTCAGAAATGCACAGATGGATGAACACAATTGCCCCATGATCCTTGGCAACAGAACAGGTGCTGTGCACTGCATTCAGAGGGAGATGACGCTCCAAAATGCGAACAACAAATCAGCTGCAGGTTAGAAATAAGCAGTGCTTTTATCCTACCGTTCCTAGACGTGACTGTGGTCGCGTTGTCTGTTAACAATCATGAACGTGAGAGTGGTATTTACAATGTGCAATTTGGTTTAAAAGCTTTTATAGGCTGTTTCAGTCCTCCTGTAGTGACGATTGAGTGTTTCTAAAGTACGTAGCCATGTGTGAGGTACTCTGCCAATATGTGTAGTGATACAGCATTTACTCTTAGTTGAGCAAGTTGTAATAAGTGACAGGGAATCTTTGTTATTCTACGGGAATTTCTTACAGTTACTGAAGCAAATTTTGTACAGGTATTTTGAGAAAATACATTTGTAGTCAAAGCATAATGTAGAATATGACATCAGCAATAGGCATACTGTTGGCCGCTATGGGGAAATTATAGTGCCAGCAACCCCGGCTTAGTCAAGTGAAATTAGCACTAGCAGGATGTGTGACGGGTGCATTCTGCTTGTAACATCTACCATCTGTGACTACAGCATCCATTATTCTCCTGATGTAAAATATGCCTCTGGATTTTATTATTAATGTTTTATAAATTACTGTTATTAGTTTTCCATATGCTACAGTTGGTTACTGACTGATCTTTTTGGTTAACTGTATTTGGGTGGGGAGCATGAATCTAGAGTAATTGCCTCAGGTGAGGGGTGATTTATTACATTTCATCACTATCATCAGACTGACAAAGCATTAAAAGGGCAGCTTTTTCTCTCCGGTATGTTATGAAGTGGTTTCTTTGTGTTATTTAATTTGGGCTTTTAATTTTCTTGCAGATGAGACAATTGTTGTAAGTCACTGCACATTTAAATCCTCTTGAACATGATGGAAATTTGATTGGACCTGGGAAGAAACAAGTCATGAAAGATTAATTAAATGGAATCGTTACAATTACAGATTGTATCAGCATTTCATTCTTAAAGCAAAGAGATGTACTGAGTCTGAGAAAATACAAAAATGCTATAAATATACTGTGTTGTCTGCTTGCTATATATTATATTAATATTATGCTATACCGTTTTAAATAGCATATATTCAGGACATAACCAGTACCATCAGCTTATTATTGGTCAAGACGAGCCTCTCAACCAGTCTTGAATCTTAGCCAGCAGTGGATGCTGTCACACAGTAAATAGCAATGAGAAATCCAGTTTAAATTGAATGCCTCTGTGACAATAGCCTGTTGACTGAATGTGGTGTACTTGCACATAGTGACACCGCTGTTTTCACACATGACCACACAAAACCATCTATTCTCTGTCGGTCTTCATATAAAACCCTGCCACGTCATCGAGGTGCTGAATTTGTACCATAGACTCTGAACGGCCCACCTTTCGGACAACTGACTCAGGGAAGAGGATATTGTTATCTTGTGCATCGAAAATATTTTAGTTTGAATGTGTGAATTAAATTGTCCGAATCACAAATAATATGTTGTTTGTCCGTTGTACATCCATGCTACATTTCTTAGCAGTCTACAGCATTTCATGTCATTTAACCACGTCAGTGAATGTTTTAATGATTATAATCCATATGAAGTACAGTCATTTGATTAATGATAGCTGCATGTTGAACCGCTGTTGAATCATTCTACCTGACTGATAATGGGAAATGCTGATACTTCCATGGAGAATTTAATTTTTAGAGACAGATGAGAGCTTTGGGTAGAAAGTACAGAGTGGTACAATATTAATAAATAAGAGTCTGTCTTCAAGAAGCAAACATAACCAGGCTAATTCTCATCGCAAGATGCTCAAAGGAGTTTGCCACTTTTGACTTCCCAGCAGCAATAGCAAACTTTGAGCAGGCCAAGATCCACAGAAGACACATAAAACCAAACATATATAAATAGCATTTATTTTCTTTGTTTGCTACTCACACTACATCTATATACTAGAGGGGCAAACAAGGATAATAAGTTATTTTTATAGTCCTTCTAAATGAAAGTGAATGGTACTTTTGAGAAAAAATACTTTTCATACTCTTCCCATGCACTTTCTTCGAAACATGATGGAGACGAGTAGTTTATTCATGAAACGTTTCAAGGAGGAGCAAGATACAATCATGTAGTACATGAATAAAGGTATTTAGTTCAAGACTTTCTTCGTAATGACAAAGCTTTAGAAGACTCAAAACATATGTTAGAACATGACAAGAAGACATCGCAAGGAGCAATGGTCAACAGAGACCGGAAACTAGGGATACTAAATAGGGAGTTGATGAGGGGAAAACATGACACAATGAACACAGGTAAAAGCAATGAACAGAAGAAATGACAAACTGTATATTGAACTTAAACACACTTAACATAGAAATGTATCAACCGGACCGGCCAAGGCTGTGCCCAGCCGTCAAAATGTGTTCATCTGAACATTTTCGTAGGAATATACGATCAATAAATGAAACATCCCAAGACTACTATGTGACCTGAGCAGCCCTTAATCCAATATGCTCTAGATCTCTGATCTGTAAAGAATGCTGCTGAATGTGTTAGTAGATGAAACGCATCACGTGTTCATTCTGCAGAAAGGATGGCCTTTATATCTAGGCTACAATACATGAGGCAGCTGTTGAGGATGGGATGTCTGCTACTGATTTGTTAATTATACTCTTTTAAAACTTTCAGGATAGTTATTATTATTATTATGAAAGATCACTCTATTGTGATAACAAGTATACTTAAATACTTTCTTTTGGTCATTAAAAATGTGTGCTGAAATACTACTCATGACTACTACACGAGATCTGGACTGGGACAAGACTGGGACAATCAGGTGGAATGTGGACTGGGACAGGACTGGGACAGTCAGGTAGGGTGCGGGCTGCGACAGGACTGGGACAGTCAGGTGGGGTGTGGACTGGGACAGTCAGGTGGGGTGTGGACTGGGACAGTCAGGTGGGGTGTGGACTGGGACAGTCAGGTGGGGTGTGGACTGGGACAGTCAGGTGGATAGTGGACTGGGACAGTCAGGTGGGGTGTGGACTGGGACAGACAGGTGGGGTGTGGACTG
>JACXGJ010006223.1:0-35340 GCA_016801105.1 Esox niger
CACACACACACACACACACACACACACACACACACACACACACACACACACAGACATACACACAGAGAGAGGGTCATATAACTCCTTGACGACAACAAGCCTCTAGATCAATCACCTTCCTCAGAGAGGAGAGTCAGCCAGGCAGAGACAGACACCCCTGTCCCCCAGACATCGATCCACCACCCTTGTCTGAGTGAGAGTTCAGGAGCCCCTCCACACCGCACCAACCTCTTTCTCTGATTTAACTTCTTCCATTTCCTGTGACATTTGTGAAAGTGTCCAAGAACAGCTACGCAGCTTATTCTTCTCCAGTGACCAGTGATTCTTGTTGGTTAATGAAAAGAGAATCTAGAAATGCTCCAGACCGTTAAGTGTCCCATCTCCTAATGCAAACTGAATATATTTCTCATTGGTTAGGAGGTTACTGACTAGGCTCCTCATTGGTAAGATGGTTACTGATTAGACTTCTCATTGGTAAGCTAGATAGTGGTTAGACTCATCATTGATTAGGTGGTTACAGAGGTGTTTGTCAAACATTTTAAAAAAGGGTGAGCGGTGGGTACAAAGGACAGACACCAACTCCTGTCATCTAGCCCATGAAACACCCTGAACAGACAGACAGACAGACAAACTGATACACAGACACACAAACACACAAAGAGCAAATGGGCACAATAATAGAAAACAAATTTAAAAAATCACAGACAACCAATCCAAAACCACAGACCAAGCAATATATGAGTGTTGCCGGTCATCTCTATGTTCAGCACTGTTCCTGCTGCTTCAGCATGACAAATCTCAGGCTGAGCTATAAAGCTATGTCTACCTCTGAAAAAAACTCTTGCATTAGAGCTTGTTTGAGACACACATACAGTACTAAGACACATACACATGTTTGTTTTGGTATTCTTGTACCTAGAAATCCAGGTTTCTGTATCCCAAAAGACCTAACCCTAAGCCAGGAATCCATGTGGCCTATCTTAAAGCCCAAATTTTCATAGTCAATCTTTTCAGGAGAAGCATTTGTTTGAAGCCTCTGGAATAATCAGCATTCCCACATACAGACGATCATGGATATCTGAGTAAAACCTAAACTAATATATTGAGGCTAAGTGAGAGTATGCGAAAAATAGCTTTGGGACCAGTCTTTGTGGGTAAATCTGGTCAAGAAAAGTACGCAAACATGGATCACACACACATACCCAATACAAAGAAATGAGGACCCATATTGAACTTGTCAAGTTAGAAAGTTCCAGTCGTGTCTCCAAAGAATGAACTCTATGGACAACTATAAATGAAATTGTATAATTAAATACAGAAGAATGTATGTATTTGTCATGATCAACAGTCTGTAATTTTGACAGACTGTGTATGTGGCTGACTTTGAGTGATATGGGCCTCAGAGAATGTGTTGTTTGGATGAAATGGGGACAAATAATAGGGAGCCAGCCTTGTTTCAGGGAGGTTCTGGTTTGTACAAGATTGCTTACCAAGTAAGTGGTCTCTGTAACAACAATTAGGGAAGTAACGGTGTGTGTAGAATGATTAGATACCATTGATATACTTGGCTGTGACTGTTTTTCATGTGTCTGTGGTTTAACATCATAGGACAGACCCGTCCTTGAAAGCCATGTGCTTTCACTTTCAACTCAGTGCTGTTTATTTCTAATATTGTGTATTTAAATGTGCTTGATAATACTTTAGTATAACACGTGATTGGAAATCAGCCCAAAATAAAAAAAATTATGATAATTTGAAAATATTTCAAGAGAAAATATTTGTTAGTAAAAATGACTATAATGACTTCCAATTTACTTTTTGCTATTTAAATAGTACTTAAATACTTATTAAATGCAATTGGTTCCAAAACAAAATCTACAGGATTTTTTTTATTACTCCTGACCCTAAACTGGGTGAGGACATGGCTTAGTTACAGTTTCTGACCTGGTAGGGAGAGTTTGCTACATTTTATTTTTACCAGTAAGGCAAAAAAAGTATTTTAGTTGTGAAAAGTTTGTGTGAATTAATCATTTTTTAGATGTCGCTTTACCCATGTGTGTTCTAACTCCGGGTCCATGCTGAGAAGAAAGGTCTGTGGACTTGGAGTAACATTTAGCTAGAGCAAGGACTTTGGGCACCCAGGAGTGGCATAAAACATAATATGTAGCGTCTATGGCAGGGGTGGGCAAACTAAGGCCCGCTGGCCAGATTAATTCCATTCAGTCCATTTTTTAGTAGAAGTAAAACAGAACTCACCAGCCCATTCTTACACATCTGAATCCACATACTGTATATATTACTTAGACATTATATTTTACCTACTATATAAATGTTTTAATTATTTCCATTTTCTGGCCTGCAAATCATTTATGATTAACAAATTTCAAAACAAATGGGGCCCTCGAGACAAAATGTTTGCCCTCCCCTGGTCTATGGACAATGGACGCTTAAGGCAACATTTTTGGTTAATATCAAAACAATATGGTCACTATATAAATATTCACACAGGGCATGGTCTTCTACATGAATGCATCAAAATAATATATTATACACGTTGCAAATGCAATAGGACTCAACAGGTGTCAGAGAATTCATATCAAGAAAATGGTGCCACTATAACAGGTATTAGTTTATACTTGGTCTGTTTAAAGTCACCTAATCAAGCAGGAAGTCTGTGACAGGCTCATCTCTCTCCATTTGCTCTGAAAACTGAAAACTTCCCCAGGACTTTGACTATAATTTAATTAACTTGGGTGTATCTTGTCATGCTCACCAGCATTTTAGAAATGACAATGAGTGGTCCAGGGGGCAGTCCATCATCTGTTGAGAAGACATTAGTGTTGTCATATTACACTACGCCATAACTAAGACATAACCCTCCTCAGCTAGTGATGCAGAAGGCAATGCTTCTTTTCCATGTCTTCTACACTGCTCATAAGCCTTCATCACAGTATTCCCTTTTGTGGAACACACTGCTCACTTGCCTTGCGTCAGAATGGTTCTGATAGATCAAGACTTAGTTCATTGCTATTCCAAAGTAGCTGCAGTTAAACTTTATCATAATTCAAGTCATAGAAGATCAAACTAGGTAGAAATATCCATCACTGACAAATTGATCAGTAGAAGAGTGACATGACAAGAAAAGTGCTGATAATCTTTATTTGAGACCTTCATATATGTATATTTAAAGGAAAATCTAAATCCAGTCTGGTACTGAGAAGAGAATATGACAGAAATAATGGAATATTTTATACACCAAAATGAGGATAACATCACCCTGACAATGAAACCGTTTCCTTAACAATTTTTTTCCTTCTCCAGAGCAAGGGCCTAGAAGATAGAGAAGATTAGATGATGTAAATGGTGTGTGTGAATAATCCACTCCAGGGGTTACTTGAAAAAGAGACGCCAATCTCCGTGTCACTTAAATAATGGATGAACAAGATGAATACATACAAATCACTATTCCTTCCCTCACATTGTCCCTACGGGGAGTTGTTCCCACCTACAGTACAGCAACCATACCGTTTCTGTCTCCTGTAATGTACCACCTAGTTTGACCGTGCCACGGGACAGTGTGAGATAACACTACTTATCTAACACTGTAGCCCAGGGGGGACGTTTTACGGTTGACGTCGGTGAGTAATAGCTTGTTTCCTGGAATAACACCCATTTTAATAAACGACACCTAACGCCTGAGCGTGAAACGAGGCCGCGTGCCAGTCAGGAACTCAACCAGGTCCTTTGCCGCTACACCGCACACTGTGTTAGCAGTCAGAATGGATGGTAATGCCTAATCATCACACCTTCACACTGAGCTAAGGGGAGGACAACAGCAATGTGGCGCTGAGAAAGGTGGGCCCGAATCGGATGGGTGTGGACACAAAAACCTTTGCAAGCTTTGCTGAGCCGCACAGTCACCAATTTGAGTACCTAAGATTTTTATCGCTCAAGCCAAGATGACATACCAAAATGGGGCAAAACAATTCCAAGTACTACAATTCTTGACAGGCTGCGGATATAACTTGATGAGATATATTGTTTTAATATTGAATGGTTTATAGAACATAGAGGCTGAACCTTTTCACAGTGGATCAAATGCACACTCCGACAGACTGGGCTAATTCATCCACACAGCGAAACACCATTAATAATTCAGCTGTTTGTTCCATACTGCTGTTGCTTTGGGGAGTGGCTGGCTGATTACGACACACTGCAATCCCACAGGTCACTTGATGAATATTTGGCCTGTGCGCTGCATTAGCTCTAACCACAAAACCTTGCCCAATCGCCTGTCCCCATCTCCTCTCACTTCTAACAAGCAGTGCCGGCATACGCCCCACCTCCGTGCTGCAACTTACTAGATTCTCAGTACCAGTATCACATACTCATCGGTCCTAGAGGAGGGGAGTGTGGTCACAGAAAGTTGCTCTCCTGATGTCTATGTGGCATTTACATAGCAAACACGTCTGTAGTGTTTATCACCTAGCAATATCCCGGCAAGGTCCTGACTACGCAGAGTAAGGCGCCTAAAGGAACAACTGAAAATCCAAAAGGAATCCCTTCATTCACTGTCTGATTTAAAAAGCATGAACCCACCTCAACCGACCAATGATGAGCTACGCACGTGCATCTGAGTACACTTCAGAATCTGGTACAAAGAGAAACAAGGAAAGGCCCTCTTGAAAAAAGGAACACCCACCAAGAAGCATACTGAGCACATTAGTAGGGAATCAGTCAGACAGGCTCTCCTGGTTTCTTCTGAATAGGGTTGCAAAGCTTCCACAAACTGATCAAAGATATAGGTCGATTGGTTAGAAATAGCTATTAGTAAAAAGGCCCCATGAAAAAATTCACTATTTTTATTTCACTTTACACCTCTTCCAACCAGCTGTTTTTCACTACTGCCAACAACTTAGCAACAACACATTCAATATGTGTTAACCATAATAAAGTATACAAATCAGCTGAAACCCTGATATTCTCTATGACAAAATATTTTTGTTTTCATATTGATGTACTGATGTCGCAACACATAAGTTGGAAATATTAAAGACACCTGTGATAAGCTGTTCCCAAAAAGGCCACTAAATTCCTTAAATGAAGTCATAAGTGTATGATAAGTAACAAAACATCACATAGTTTACCATTCACCTTAAATAGTTTCCAGTAATATACCTTCTCTTTCCAACTATAATCCAGGGAAGCAGTTGCCTATAATTTGGGAACATGTGAGCATACATCAAAAATAAACAGGGAAGGATAAGACCTAAACATAAAAGTTTTATTTTAAAATGACTCTAAAAATGTTCTACAACATCCAAGCGTTTATAATTTATTAAAACTGCAGCCATGATAAAGCTGTTCAAAAAGCTTTCCAACAAATCCCAACAGTACATCACATTTGACTGAGATTCATTAAATCCAACATCTTCAACCATACATACACAACTATTAATGAGTAAAGGTCCTGTGAGAATGCAAAAGCAACATATCCACTCAATATACACCCACAGGTCTCTGAACAGACCAGAATTCTGCAACCAGGAGAGTGGGTCAGGAAGTGCAACCACTGCAAAAATATATTCATTTTGTCTGGAAAGTAGAACAACCACAATTTAAGCTAAAAACTAAATATTAAATGGAACAAGGCCAAAATGGCTGCCCTCATTTAAACAATTTCCTCTGGAATGGAATAAGGAAGATGAGCATTTTAAAGCTTATGGTAAAACAATAGAGCCCAGCAACCATATTTATTTCCTGTCTTACAGGTGTGACTACGGTTTTCACTATGAGTTATATCTTGTTCCTGTTGTTCATTGTAGCTCTAAAACAGCTTGGTGCAGCTAATTGTCTCAACAACGGTGATCCGATTTGTCAAAGTGCAGCTATCACTATTCTTCATCCTTCTCATTTGGTCTACCATAGCCCCATTGGTTTTGTTACAGAAGACAGTTCTGATACTTCTCACTGTATTCTGTATCGAAAGGTTGGCTGTGTATTGAATAATTTATCTTTATTGGTTTACAGCTTAAGTACATTAGCTTCTGAATTTGCAAACAACATGCTAGAAGTTGGGAAACCTATGTTTCCTTATGTGGTTCCCAGTGTCTCCACTGAGTTTTAGTTTTAAAGCACTGCAGTGATGGAACAAATTACAAAATGCTACTACATCAAGTAGTTCTCAAAACTGCAATTTCAGATATGCATTGGGTTTCTACATATAGAGAGACGTTTTCTGGGGGGTTGTGATGTGCTACTGTATTGTTTTATTGAGCTTTGATCTTGTATTGTAATTATGCAGGGCTCATTTGGAAGATACTTGTGTCTCTAATGGCTCTCTGCCTAAATAAAGGTTAAATAGAAAATACATATATTTATTGACCGGGAGAATACTGGTCAAACAAGAGGAGTTGCAACATCAACAAAATGTTACAATCGAACTAACACCAGCACTAATCCCTCACACAGTACAGCTGGGCTTGGGGCACTCTGCTTCAATGCTTCAACAAAAAGAGAATGAGATCTAGAAAATAAAAACCAGAGAAACATTGGAAGGGAGGAGAAAAACCCTGCCAGAGAGGAGAGGAGACGGATGGAGGGGGGTTCGGCTGCTGTGTGGATCCACAGAGCCATAAAGAAGAGCGCTGAAGTGAATCTATTCACTTGTGAATGTTTGGTTCAATACACTATTGATCTGAGTATGAGTAGAGGGAGGCTTATATGTGCTCTTATTAGCAAATCCAAATGTCTAATTGGAACATGTTAACCCTTTAACTGACACACTAAGGAGAGAAATATTTTTCTGAAAAAACATACAATATGAAACCAACCTCAGCATTGATTGTAAATGAATCACAACTAAACATTATACAGACATTTCAACGCGGTACTGACCCTGGAAATATATTGGTTTTTTCTTCCTCTACATATTTGGCAACATGGATATATGAGCTAAAATCCTACCAAATGTATTGATAAAGCTAACCAAATTTACATTGAAACCATTTATGACAATTTAAATAAATAGAAATTCTATTTCCTTATGTGGTTACTACTCCACTACCTTAATCATCACATACAACTTGGGAGGGTCCAGCCTTCCGTAAAACATTCGAAACTTGGTCTGGTTTGGTCTTTACCATATGGGTGTGTGGTCACACATCCTTGCCAAGATAAAAAGACCAACCCAAAACCCTCAGTAGAAAGATGATTGATGCCCATGAGTTTGAAAGGGATTACAATTCCAAGAAATCTACACAGGACAGGTCATCCCACCAAAATCAGAAGTCTCGAAGGATCCCAGGGCGACATCAAGTGAGCTACAGGCCACTCTTGCCAAAATCAATGTCAAAGTAGATAAGTGAACAGTTTTGAAAAAGATTGCACAATCTTGGCATACATACAATGGATATAAAATGTCTACACATCCCTGTTAAAATGCCAGGATTTGAGAAATAATGAGACAAAGATAAATCATGTCAGAAATGTTTCCACTTTTAATGTGACCTATAATGTGAACAATTCAATTGAAAAACAAACTGAAATCTTCAAGGGTGAAAAATAAAAAATGAAACCCTTACAATAAACTTGTTGCATAAGTGTGCACACCCTCTTATAACTGGGGATGTGGCGGTGTTCAAAATTAACTAATCACATTCAAACTCATGTTAAATAGAAGTCATTACAAACCTGCCAATCATTTAAATTGACTCGGATTAATCATAAATAAAGTTCAGCTGTTCTATTAGGACTTTACTGACATTTTCTTAGTTGCATCTCAGAGCAAAAGCCATGGTCCGCAGAGAGCTTCCCTAGCATCAGAGTGATCTCATTG
Organism: Esox niger; assembly: GCA_016801105.1. Classification (NCBI taxonomy): domain Eukaryota; kingdom Metazoa; phylum Chordata; class Actinopteri; order Esociformes; family Esocidae; genus Esox; species Esox niger. The sequence continues at coordinate 7,838 of JACXGJ010006223.1, forward strand.
TTGAAAGATATCAGTCAGGAGAAGGGTACAAAATAATTCACAAAGCATTAGATATACCATAGAATACAGTGAAGACCGTCATCATCAAGTGGAGATAATATAGCACAACAGAGACATTACCAAGAACTAGACATCCCTCCAAATTGATTAAATGATGAAAAGAATGATGGTCAAAGAGGCTTCCAAGAGGCCTACAGCAACATTAAAGGAACTTCAGGAATTTCAGGCAAGTACTGGCTGTGTGCTTCATGTGACAACAATCTCCTGTGTTCTTCATATGAATGAGCTATTGGGTAGAGTGGCAAGTTGGAAGCCTTTTCTTACAATGAAAACATCCAAGTCCGGCTGAAGTTTGCAAAGACAAACATCAAGTCTCCCTAAAGCATGTGGGAAAATGTGTTATGGTCTGATAAAACCACGGTTGAACTTTTTGGCCATAATACCAAAAGGTATGTTTGCCACAAAAACAACACTGCTCATCACCCAAAGAACACCATACCCACAGTGAAGCATGGAGGTGGCAGCATCATGCTTTGGGGCTGTTGTCCTTCAGCTGGAACCGGGGCCTTAGTCAGGGTGGAGGGAATTATGAACAGTTCCAAATACCAGCCAATTTTGGCACAAAATCTTCAGGTGTCCCTTAGAAAGTTGAAGATGAAGAGGAAGTTCCCCTTTCAGCATGACAACGATCCAGAGCACACATACAAATCCACAAAAGCATGGCTTCCCCCGGAGAAGATTAATGTTTTGGAATGGCCCAGCCAACTAGTGAAGATAGTGGCACACTTATTTTTTTCACAAAATTAAATTGCCTAGAATATTAAGAATATTACAAAATATAATCTATCAGTGTCAATTGTTACATTAGGTCACTTACATTGTTCAATTATACTGAAGTAAAGATTATGTCCATGTCTCCAAATGTGGGAAAAAACAGACAACTTTCTTGACCGTAATACCTGCTTCCATCCCTTATCTCTCTGGGATTGGTAAGAATGAGTTTGATTAATTATAAGTAAGTCAATGGTAATTACTACAGTGTTTTGCAGGGAACATCATGTATTTAGCAGTAGGGATAGAAGGCTTGCCTTGGTGTCCATGCAGCAGTGATCCATTAGTCAGAGACTGACAACATGGGGTCTATCACTGATAACAGGGCCAGGCTGCTCCTGTAATGCTCTCATCCACTACCCAGCCCTTCAATTATGGTTATCATGTCAGGCTGCTCTGCCCCAATTTAATCTGTCCCGCCTCCTTCCTTCCCAAACAGTCCTATCCACACGTAGCAGCAGTCAATATGGGAGGGCTCAGCGCAGAATGATGTCCTGTGTGTTCACTTCAGTGATGGTGACAGGTCCAAGCAGAAGCTGTGGCAAGCTGTCAATAACCTTTACATCTCTCTTAACAGCACACTGCATTGACAGACACAGCACAATACCATTGTCTTTATAGTGCTCTCTCAAATGCATTACTTTGTATGGGGGTTGCACTGAATCAAAACCAATTCCAGGACTTGTGCTTCACTGCCATCGGCTGTATCCTCTATGTCTTTCGAGCAGTGAGAAAGGGTTTCTCGTAGGGACTTTAACTTCCAGTGGGTGGAGTAGGGCTTCCAGAGATTTGGTTTATTACAATGAGGTGTAGCAGCTGACGTAAGCCCCAATAGATGGGCCAAATAAATCTGAGCCATTAGGTGCAGCAAACCAGGACGCTCCCTAGAGATACTAGCAACTACCCTGGGACTCTCTGAAGCCTAACAGCATTCTCATCATTCCCCCTCCTCCACTCCTTCCCCCATGATGCCTCAGTGAGACCTACACCAGTTACCTCACGCTATTCCACCACCAGCTGAGCCACTCCTATTGTTACATGCAGATACCAGCTCTTACTGGAGTAGATCATATACACGTTCAATATTAAAATTGGGTTTCTTTGCATTGGAAAGCAGCCTATGAACAAGGTTTTACCGTAATGTAAAATGTGGTTGTTTCTGAGTCCTGTTACTGGTAGTAGTATATTTTGCGCAAATGTATGTGCATAATGTTGAAAGGTTAGGAAACCACAATTTCTTTAATCTCTTCCCAGTGGATTTAGGTACTGGTCCATGGCTCAGTTTATCACATCTATTAAAACTGCAGTACAGTGTTCACTAAAATAGTTCATCTGCCATAAAACCCATAAATCCTAGAGGTAAACTGTGAAACATGGTACTTTTCACATTTCAGCATTCCTTTATTCCATCAGGGATTATTGATTTGTTTAAAAAGTCTTTGCTTCCTTTAGGCTTACCCCACCTCAGTGTTCCGATAACAGTGTAAATCTCATCTGGACAAGGTGACATTTGTCAACATATTTTAATCAATTCACTATACCAAAAATGTATTGGCAAAATACAGGTGAAGATATTGATAACAATCATCTTGCCATGTAGATATTAATGAAGTGGTGTAAGTCTACACGAAACACAGATCTAATTTGAAGGGCATCAAAAAATCCCTTATGGAACAAATTTAATCTGGAATATCGCAAAGAACTGTTCGTCACATTTTGACACTAGGTTCAGTGAGAATTATGAATCATACTTTTTCAGTCAATAAGCAATCATACAGTCATAACAGAAGAGCATGATCGATCCAATCAATTCATATATATTTTCTGTTTCCAGTGATCCAGCATTCGAAATGTAACATGAAACATTCTTGCACACATAAACGAACAGACAGACGCCCCCCCCCCCCCACACACACACACACACACACACGCACACACACATTAAGCTTCCTCATGAATCCACTGAGCATCAGGTCTGTCAGTTTGACGCAGCGTAAACGTTTAGTGTGAGCCATTAGCTCAGTACTCACCCTGTTAGCACCACCACAAAGTCCATTACATTCCAGCCATTCCGGAGATAGGAGCCTTTGTGAAACGCAAAGCCAAGCGCGATGATCTTAATGCCAGCTTCAAAACAGAATATTGCAATAAAATAGGGCTCTGTGTCATCCTGTTAAGAAAAGAGAGGGTGAGACTGTAAGCAACCGTTGACATCAATCATCATTAGTTTGTGAATATATTTTTTATGTGTTTTTTTTATTATTCGGGAAATGTCAGTTCCAAAGCAATAAGATGGTATCATGATGGAGTGAGCCATGGCAATATGTCAGATTTGACCCTCAGTCCATCTGGGGAGTGGCTAAATTAGGAGAACTTTAGCCCAACTGGGGAGGGGCTCAATCAAGGGATGCAGCCGTGAGGCATTTTGCATAACCAGACAGATATTTCCTTCTTAGAACAACCAGTGTGAATAACACAACTAAACAGCAAAGTTCAACAGGGAGCCTACGGTGTCTGTAAGCAGGGGGATTAAAGGACCGCCCTGTGTGATACCGCTCAGAGAACACAGCTCCCTACATGGGAAACATGTCCTTCCTCACCATTAGCAGCGGACTGGTTGTATAATTGAAGTGTTTAATACTAGCACTGAATGTAGATAGCATTCGTGTATATGTGATAATATATGACTGATTGTCTTTCACTTGGAAAGAGGTGTTTAGGTAAACAATAATCGAATAAATGTAATTTAATACTGCGGGGGTAAGCAATTACATTCAACAGGGTGACAAATTTTGTAGGAGTGGATAGTTGGGGGTGGCGCAAAACGTAATTATAAAAAACGATTTGTACACTGAAAATTGATCACAATGAAGCCCAAAAAGAGAATGCATCTGAAAATACCATAATAATTATTGCATAGCTCAATTACATTCAGACACAGAGATTTAGATCTCATTATTTAACTTATGGGGAGAATATTTCCTTTTTTTTAGCCCAACTCCTGATGATTTCATTGGTGTTTGAACAAAAATCCTATTAAAATAAATGCAATCACTTGCCTGTTTCCAACTTCTATGATATTGGTATGTGGCATTTAGCCTGTGGGATAGTGGCTTACCAAGCGTTGTGACATGGGGGTCTTGTCCAAGGCGGGTAAATGCTGCTCCAAGGCTAGAACAATGCAGTTGGCTATAATGGTGGCCAGGATTAGGTATTCAAATGGAGTAAGGCAGTTAAGAAAATCTACAATACAATGGAGTAAGGCATTTCTACCATCTACAATACAATCCCACCGAAATAAAGGAGGAGACAGAAAAATTGGACCAATAGGAAGTAAGAGACAAGCATTTTTGTGCAGTCATTATATCAAATCACTCCTCAACAAAGAGATTCCCTTTGAAGAGAAACAGCATATCAAAAAGTACTTTTCAGTTGGACTGGACCTGAGTGCCAAAAAACAACATGTTGTACAGGATGAAAATAGGTCATTTGGCTGTTAATGGAAGCTATCTAGTGTCTCCTCCGTAGACTGTAGCACAAATGACTACCCTCTCACTTCAGCCAATGGGCTGCAGTATCTCGAGATACGAGGTGATATAATTTACTGGTCTAGGGTTGATCAGGATATCCCTTGATTCTTGCTATAGTGGCTCCCATGACCCGTAGTAACTAACACATTGGAGAAAGATATTCCATTTGGTTTGGAAACGCACTGGTACGATAAAGGCAGATAACTGTTTACTCAGCAGCAGAGCTAACCAAGCATCTATGAAAGTAATGGTAACCATGGCACAAATCAATGTAAATGATTTCCAATACCTAACAGGTTCATTAACCCATTCTCATGAAATAGTGCTTCGGGTAGCCTGTGTTTCTAGAGGGCCCAGACGTTTTCACAATCTGCAGAAGAGATTTTGTTCATTTCTCATTTGGCAAATATAATAAAATTTGATTACAAAATATATTTTAGAGAGGTCGTCCGTTTTTATCATGTACCTACATCTATTATGTATGGGACATAAAGGACATGGTAAATCGATTTTGTCAAGAAATCAAGTCAATGACTATCCATAGCGTAGCCTTCCTGAGTCAATGTCTGAACATAGTTATGCTTGACTATGCGACGAGCACTTTACTCTTTGGATCACTGCTTTGATAAGACAATCCTGTCTGTTTGTGTTTAGTAAACTGCCTTCCCGCTAGCTTGCCATTACTGTTAAGCAGCATTTGCGCGTGGGTAAGTTCAGCACCTTGGAGAGAAGCCCGGAGCGCTCGTGCTGAAACGTGTAACTCAGTAGATGCTGCAGGATACATTGGGGGAAAACGGGAAACTGTTTTGGTTACTAGGAGAGACTGTTTCCATGAAACAAACAGATCGATGCCGCAGTTATGTGATATGTAACAGTGGCATTGTCCCATGGGCAGAATATCACTCACACAGGCTTATTTACTAATAGTCCATATACCGGAATCAAATGCATTAGGCAAGTAGAACGTAAATTACGTAGGCCTAATCACGCGTAGGCACCTTATTTGGTGCTTTACAAAATCAATCACAATATCGACCATCTGACAGGATTTGTACTACACTACTAGAGAAAGACAAAATAAAACCCACACCTATATCCTTTATAGTGGGATACTTGAAAATAATCCGTCTATTTCTACTTTGGTGGGGTATAGATACATACCTCGTAAATTGATGACACGTATAAAGGTCCCCACTGTGTTAGGTTACTGGCAGGAAATACGGCAGCATGAAGTCCCACCAGAGAATTTATGAGAAAACCTGAGTAGTAACACCATAACGGTTTGGAGTGAGTAAGCTAAGCCTACTGAGAGGTTATAGCCTACTGTATTGTAAACTCTATCAACAGCTGGTACGATATCAGAGGCTACAGCAAATTAACTTGGAAAACCATACCTCTAGAACCTAGCCACCTATTAAGCCATTAAATCATAAGTACATAAATTGTATGATAAAATAAGGTATTTGGCACAAACATTTTTTTAGATTCAGCAGCAAAGGATATGGCCATTCGGTAATCTTTTTGGCGTATTTCCGTATGACACAATCCTCGCTAAAGATGAATAGAGACCGGTTGACAGTAAGACAGCTCTGCTTAACAGGGATAGGGTTGTAAATGGCCATTGTCCTGGCTCTTTGGGCCATTGATTGTTTATAAACCCTTGGACCGCTTGGGGGGCCTGCCGGCCGACCTGCTCCTCTTGGTGGGCCCGCTTGACAGACCCCTCCTCGTCGGATGGATAGTTCCTCTTCGAAACGAGCCATTCTGGAATTGCACAGATCTCACGCAGAAAATCAAAACTGACACTAGATAACAGATGGAGAAGAAGCATCACAACACAGACAGTTGTTCCAGCCACGAGTTCCTTTCGATGTCTGAAATGTTCAAGAGAATATTCAGAGAACATTCAAAATTAAAATGCTGTATTTTTCTTCAGAGATACAGTTGGGCTCTCTCCGCATTGTTAATTCCCATACCTTCAGTTGTCCAGATGTCCAAATGTGAAACATGAAGGAGAAAGTTTATATTTCCAAGTCATATTTGTCCATGGGTGTTCTTCAGGTTGAATGGCCGCATATAGCCTACGTCGCATATATCCCGTTTCACTGGGTTAAGCATTAAAAACAGCCAATATGACACATTCAAATGTTAAGCAATAAGAAATCGCACCATTCGAAAAGCATGTCATCAGGTTGGCTGTGACTGCATAGTCGACTAATAATTGCGCTCCAAAAATAAACGTTTATCTTGTGTAGTCCCTCCTCGATTGGTTTACCATTGCGAATTTAAGTTTGTATGAGGTATTGCCTTACCATACGTCTTTCATCAAAACGAGGTGTCTCGCAGAAAACGTTTCATTAATCTCCCGGTTAATTTGGGCACGGTGTAGCGTGAAAACACTGGGTTGGCACCTCCGCTTCCGCTAAATCATTCGCTGGCACTGAACAGGCAATGTATAATATAACCACTTTCTCCGAGTTGGGTCTAGCTGCGCCTTGCTTCTCCAGCCACTGCCCCTTATGAATCGGAACACGTGACTAAAAAGACGCCAGGCAGTGGCTCCACCTGTACGGTCTCTGTATCCATAGCACCAGGGTGAGAAGCTACTCCGTTCTCGTTCTCCCTCAACAGCATAATCAGGGAGGCTGTTTGAGAAAGCGCCTTAACCAATGCCAATGTTTAATTAGAAAGACAAATAACATCGGTATTATTCCGCATCAATATTATCTACGTCCCCAGAGATGTTGCGTCTTGGCAAGTCCCCCGTCCCACCCCTCTTCAAGTAGGATGTGATTTGCTTTTCCCGGGTATCCTGCACTACAGCAAATTAAGAACAAATCCCCAAACTATACCGACATATGCGTAGGAGGCAGTTAATATTACTTTTCATTATACAATGGCTTACTTATAAGTGCCTTTTGGTACATACACACAGCTTCAGAGGTCAAATAACAATCATTAAAACATTCACCTGTATATCTACACAGCTTCTGTCAAAACTGTTCAGTCCATACAGTTACATACTTACAGTATATTTGACATATTTCTTATAGATAAAATAAATGATCACACTTATGAAATAAAGACTAAAAACACACTTCCCTACGCTAGGCCATTTACAATGGTTACCCATAAATATCTTACAAACTATAAAACATCAATCAACATAAATGAGAACATGTAACATGTAGTTTCACTACATTGAACTTTTATTTTAAAAAAAAGACATAGAAACAGCAAGCATGTGTCAGTCTAGGACTAGTCTACGTGTAGCATTTTATTTACATCCACAAATCCACCAAATGACAAGTCATCAGTGTAAATGTAAAAAGGTCAATAAAAGAGCCATAGCGGTGGTCAGGAGGCAGATGGAGGAGGAGTTAGGATTGTGTTGGGGCAGAATGGGTGCCTGACTGTTGGGCAGAGCTAACTGCCCTCTCTAAGCTCTGGGCTCTTTGGGCTTCGGCGGCTGGTGAGTGTCTGCACTTTGGGGAGCAGCACTGGCAGCTGTAGTACTTGCTCTTGACCTTCCAGAAGTGATCACCATAGTCAAACCTGAACGAGAAACACATTGCAGGTATAAGTTGACATGTAAATGAGTGGAGGAACATATCGGATCATACAGTTTAGCAATTAACCTCCCATCATCCTCTGTGGCACATGTAAAAACACTGAGAAGATCCAGTTGACCTCGATTTTGGATCAAAATATCAACAAGAAACGATCTGCGACTTGAAAAAGAGGATTCATTATAGGGTCTCTACCAGGATGACAACACCCCAATTATCAGGACATGAGGGGTCACTGAATGAACTGATGACTAGGAAAATGATGGAAATGGTATGCTATGGCCTTCACATTCACCAGATCTCAACCCAATGGAACACCTATGGTAGATATTGGAAAAACATGTTAGACAGAACCCTCCACCACCATCATCATCGTTAGGACAAGTGAGGCAATATCCTTTAGAAGAGCGGTGTTCCATTCCTCGAGTTGAGCTTCAGAGACTGAAATGTATTTCCTTTAAACTGTCATCCGTCTGTATTTACACCATTCCGTCAGTATTGGTACCAATTCTAGCCCACAACATTAATTGCAACACAGACACAAATCATTGTTTTAGGGGTTTCCTGTCTCTTACCCAATCTGGTCGCCTGATTTAATGGGCTTGCTGGAGAAGAAGGCAATGCGTGGGAAGCGCAGGTCCTGGTGCATGGTGAACACTCTGACTGCTAGCAGGTTGGGCTCACACAGGTGGTTAATGAACCGGCCAATGTTACCAAACAGCCTTGCGTCAATACAATGCAGTTCACCCACCTGTGACACAGCAGATGACGCGAATCAGTCAGTCACTCGAAAATATGAACACAGTAAAATCAATCACAGGTTCAAGGCTGGCCTTTCAACAGTCACTATGCTGTTTCATCTTTCTTTTATATACTTTAAAACCATTGGGAAAAGTAGGACTTTTCACAGCGAAGTGTCAAAAGATTGCTGTCTCCGTGGTAATGTGTGCTCGGCAGCACTTCCTGTTGCTAGAAAAACATACAGATTATGTCACAGTAACAATATTCAATTCAAATATGTGAATTTAACAAACCAATAAGCATCACCTTATTGTCCAGGGTGAAGAGGTATGAGTCATTTTCCCTGCCATCTGCCTCTGTATCTGTAATGATTTCACCCACATACCTACACGATAAAGGTACACGGATGTATATAATCTGTGTTACCACAAAATACATGTAAAAAAATATTTTCCCGTTATTAAATTTGTTCATGAAATTGATATTGACTCATGTCATTTGTTAACCAAGTGTAGCGGTTCTTCTTCACGTCTTTAATAACATTCAGGGTCTTACTCGCAAATAAACGTTCCTTGTGGAATATCCTGCAGTGACTTCACACCCCATCCCATCCTCTGGGTCTTATAGAGCTGCAACCGGGCCCTAAAAACGGTGAAAAGACATGCATCCAGTGCAACTAACTAATATGAAGCTGTACTGAAATCCAAATACATTTATCAGATAAAATGTATGATAATGATTCATGTCTTTTAGTGCATAACAGGTGCAATCCATAAGGTTTGGACAGTGACATGTTTTGACTCCGTACTCCAGCATTTGATTTTAAATCATACAATGAAGGTTAGGGTGCAGACCATCACCTTTAATGTCAGGGCATTTTATTCCATATGAGACTAAGCAGATAGTAATCCCAACCCCTTTTTATGTACATCACAAGGACCAAAGAAGTCTCACTGAAAATCAAGATGGCCATCATGATGCAGATAAAGTAGAATAAATCAGAGATATAGCTAGTACTTACCTGTTGAAACCAGCAATAGTGCCATCTTCAAACTGCATGCAGAGACATAAAAAGGGTATCCATCAATGTGTCAGACTGGATAAGTAGGAAAATACCCCAAATCTCAAAATACTGAAGTATTGCTCTAAGTATGTTTCCATTTACTTTTGGAACATTGTGTAAAAAGGTCTGTAATTCCTTAATGGTTAATGTTTAATGGATGTACATACCCACAAATTAAAGCGGACATTCTTCACCATAACCTCTCACTCCTTGTATCACTTCAAATCCAATGTACTGGACTACAGAGCCAAAACAACATAACTCACTGTACAAATACGGATGGAGGTGGAGATCAAGTGTACACAGACAGTGACATTCCAGTGGTCGGCAGAATACTGTACATCAGCAAGGTAGGAGTCAGACGGCGGCAGGTTGGGGGGAGACTGTTACCTAAGTCCGTTCTGAACCACACGGTTTCTGCAGTTCCGCCAACAGGAGCAGGCGTGGTTACACTCAAACAGGACTGGCGGCTCCTTCTGACAGAACTCCAGAGGCAGACGACCCTCCTGAGTGACCACAAGCCACACATCGCATACGTTTTTTTTGACAGAGTCCATTGGTGTCAATTTGAAATACACGAAAGCAGTACATTAGCTTTCTATGATGTATCGTTATGTGAACATTAACGCCTTTCAATTGGATACAGTTATATACTTACTTTGTCATACCAACAGCGCAGACTGAGCTGGGCACACATGCAGGTGTTTGAGGAGCAGTCATCTGTACACACACAATGCTGAAATAAAAGGAAAAAAAGACCTTCATTAAACAACAATGTGTCCACTGAGTAGCTAGTCAAACATAGGACACTGACTTGTGTGATTCAAAAAGCACTGGAGGATCACCTGTAAGTGGGTGATGTCCTTGTCTATATGAATTGGGGAGGTGACGCAGCTGTCCGGGACATACTTGTAGTTATCAGGACAGGGTTCACTGTCCACTCCATTCACACAAGTGATGGGAACTGCTTCATAGCCACGAGAGATGTCCCTGAAGAGGACAAATAACATATACAGTAATTACATTGTCAGACCTCTCCATATTTTCTCATTCCTCTTGAAAAGCAGACTGCTCGGTCATACCTGCAGAGGAACTTCTCTCCGTGACTGTCCCTGGTTCTCCTGGCATCCGTCAGCTTCTTATTGGTGTTGAGGGCCACCCATACCTTGGAGTTGTAGATGCAACAGTCCAAAGGGGTCTCCCCCTCCCTGTTCCTCACATTTACATCGGCACCTCGGGACGCAAAGAGTCTGGAGGGGCACATATCATGCTGGATGTGGTTAGGCTATGAGACAGTAAGTACAAAGTTGTTTGACAGAATATATATATATACACATGGGCGCTTTTTTCTTTTTACTAGAGGCTTTATAATAGCAACCCATCCAAATAGGCATGGAGGCAGCATCGAATTGAAGATTTGGTGACATGGTGAATGCAAGATGCAGCCAAGTTCCAGAACACTCCAACCATGGCCATTGGAGTCTTTCAAGAACTCTTCCTCACTGTGTGGGGGTCCAATGAACTTTTGTCCTCTACGCAGTTGCACTTGTTGCACACTTCTACTGGCAAGTGATATATTAAGCAATATTAAAGTGACATTCTTAGCAATATTTATTGTTCCCTTTGTCTGATTTATGAAAGTCAAAAATCATGTATCATTTCATTTTCAGGGTCTTGGTTTTCCCCAGGATGATAGATGACAAATGGATTTTATATGCGTCTGACCTCATTTATATACCCTAGGGAAAAGAAAGTAAATGGAAGACCACAAGACCAATCCTCAAGACTACATTTCCTATTTTCCTTGGTTTTATATATATATATATATATATATATATATATATATATATATATATATATATATATATATCCTTAGGGGTAACAATACTTCCAACAAAGTAGACAGTTTCGGTATTCTATTATTCACTCAACAACCACTTTATTTGGTGTACCTATCAAATACCAGGTGAATGTCACTGGATGTTCTTAGTTTAAAGGGCAGTTCTCTGTAAACTCCAGAGACTGTGGAGTGAAAATCCCAGAATATCAGCTGCTTCAGAGATGCGTGAACCACCACATCTAGCACCAACAATCCCACCATGGTCAACGTAGCTAAGATCAAATGTCGTCCCCATTGCGATGTCTGTTGGAACAACAACTAAACCGACCGACCATGTCTGCAATGCTTTCTACATTGAGTTGCAGCCACATGATTAACTGTTTGGTTATTTGCGCTAACAACCAGGTGTACGTAAAATTGGCCGGTGAGCGTAGCTCCTGATAGCAGCTCTGGGCAAAAGGAGACTGTTGCACTACTCACGTCACACATTCCAACTGGTTCTCCCTGGCAGCGATGTGCAGAGGTGAGTCCCCGTGGATGTTGACTGCATGGAGGTCACACCTGGCATCAAGCAGGATCTGAGTGATGTCGTCAGAGCCAGACAGAGCAGCCCAGTGCAGGCCAATGTTCTCCTCCTAGACAGGGGTCACGGGTCAATCAGGTAAAACATACAGCATTGTACGTGTATCAAGTTACTGATGACTACTTTACACACGTCAAAGGAGTTAATTATCCTCACAGAAAGCGACTGATGCATTCTCTTAAAACACACATTAGCATCGGCTATGACTTCGGTCGTTTCCTTCCTGAAGAAATTAAGTGGACATCTTGTCCTATGCTCCTCAGGGGATGTTCTGAAGCATCCCTTTACCTTGGACAACACCATGTACTATAGGTGAAACGCTCAACACGGACCATTACGGACCCCATGGGACCCATTCCACTTGTCAGAGAGAGGCTGTTAACTCGTTCGCGTTTCTTTTCCCCTTCCAGGCTAAGGTGTGGGAGCGGATGTTAAGTGAGCAATCGGAAGTGCACTAGGGTAGTCTGTGATAGCCTAAAATGCAAACTCTCCATGGGACAACAGAAGCCGGTCGGGCGTGAAAGCTGCATCTATCCTTTATCCCTTAGGCATCACGAGAGATCTGATCACATCAAGCAAGGACAATGGCGGACTGGGGCAAGCGAGTGTCTTCTTCAATTTCCTGCTTGCAGACTTTCTACAAAATTCACGCAATTTCTGGTCCTATGAGAAAACAAGCACTGAAAAAGCAAAGGGATTCACTGCACCAAAACCAGTATAAACTATCAAAATAATATAAATTTCTGGCTGTTCAAACTAAAGTGAAAGTACAACTATAGGTCCACTTGGACAGGGAATTGCAACTGTTCTTGCTGCAATTCACCAAGCTTCCACATGGAGAATATATCATATGTTCCTCAGAAAGAACTACATGTGACTCCTTGGTATACAAGTGAAAAGTATTTCTTAGTATATATAAAACAAGGTTTAGCTATGGCTGGAACCAGATGAGCACATAAAGAACTGAAGAGCAAAGGCTCAGTGTACCGCTTTGTACTGGTCTGGTTTGGTTCTACAGAGTTGTGTAGCTTGACATTCAATATTCAATAGACAGTTAATCTAGCACCATGTGTCTAATCACCAGCTCTAAACATGTCCTGTTTATGTTACTGCTGCCTGCAGCTTGATTTATTCATTTTCTATCTACGCCTGCGAAACAAAGGAGCACTGAGACACCGGACCGTGTACAAATCCCGCTACTTTTAATGCTGTACAAATCATCGCTGCCAGCCGATCAATGAAACAATCGAAAACATTTAAAAGAGATCAACTAGAGTCGATGAAAATAGTCCTAGAAAAAGAATGAATCACGTGAAACCACTCCTGTCAACAGTAGGCAGAACAGCAGGGGGCCGTACAGGACAGACCTTGTCTCGGATGTTGACATCAGCACCTCGGGAGAGCAGCAGTAAAACCAGCTCTTTGTACTTGTACTCTATCGCCCAGGTGATCGGTGTCCACCCACCATCGTCCTGAAACCGAGAACCAACAATCATCATCATCATCGTCGTCGCAATTTGAATATTCAAGAGGATCAGCTTAGCGCTGGTCCCACAAAGGCTGCTGTATATTCGCCTATCATCTAAATCAAGGCCATTGATTTACTAACAGCTTGCTGGTGTACAAATGCAAGGACAACATTGTAAATCATCAGACATCATAAGATTTAGGAGCGATCTTAGTCTTTTACATGGCTGTTAAGGTCAGGAGTTTTAAAATCCATTTAATAACAATACCCACGACATTTTTAACATACTAATAGGCCGACTGTTGAACTGGGCTTCCATCCAACAGCACTGACCTCTAACTCATCCTTTCAAAGCCTAGCTGACATGAATTATGAATGGACGACTTGACTGAAGCAGTTAAAATGTGGACAGGACCTGTGAGTATAGGAGAGTGGAGCATGGTGTGGTACCTGAACGTTGACCTGTCTGGAGGCCTTTGACAGATGTTCAACTACGTCATAATGACCCAACTTAGCAGCCAAATGCAGACATGTCGAGCCCTTGATATCCTGGGAGAAGACAAAAAAAAAAAAAAGGTTAATCCCTTTTTTTAATTAATATTACGCACAGAGCTGCTAAAAAAAGTTGCCAGTTAAAGTCAATACAACCACACGGGAGATCTTTAAATTTGTCTCAAGCTCAGGACATTTGGTTGAAAGTCATCGATGGAAAGAAACAGTCTCTGAAGAGAATTTATGCCAGGACTAACCACCAATCACAGACTTTGGCATGGAATATATATTTTTTATAATAACGTGTATATCCTGCACTCCACAGCCCCTGCCGATGACAAGCATACACTTATCATGACGCAGGCTGAGGGGTTTCCTGTTAAAACATCTTAACAAATTAAAAGCCGAATATTGGGTCACACACCCCCTTAACCTATGAACATTTTCAGACAGAAACGCATGCAATTACTATGGTAAGTCACCGAATATTGAAAGTGGTGTTACCAGAATACTTGAAAAAATAGGTTTCAGGGCACTCTGTATTAAATTTGAGTTTGAGGTATTTGTTTTAAATTAAGGCCAAAGAGCAAATTTATCGGCCGTGACGACCTGCAGTACTACTGAATAACATTGGTGTACAATTTGCGGTTTATTATTATCTTATTTACACAGGCATTAATCTTTTGACTCAATCATATATGCCAGTAGTATATCAACGCAATGTGGTTGTATCCGAATGTTCAAATAATTGCATAGCTAATATAATGGTAAAGTTGTTTTTGTCACGAGTTGGGAATACATCAGCGTATAAATACATATATGTGGGAAAGCCCACATATAACCGAGGAAATATCTAACCATGTGGCCAATTACCCTCATGGAATTATAATAACATGGATTGCCAAAAGCGTTGCTGAAGGGTTCACAGAAATGTTTTTGTTCTAAATAAGGGCAAATGTGAAATAACTGTCATTTGAGACAAAGCTGTTGCATGTATGGTAGGTCCACAACATTCATTCTAACTCTTCCAACAACCTAACTCACTAGTGCGCTAGGTCTCCAAAATATGTTGACTAGGAAGTACTCATTTCTACCCAAGAGGAGTAAGCGGTCCAAACTTTCCTACTCAGAATCTTTCTGCTAATTAAGCTAAATTGTTCCATGAAAACTAGGACTGCTGGTAGGGTTTTCAGGAGGGTCATGACCTATGGGGTGATCAATGAGGCCATCTATACACACTGACCTTCAGGTCGACAGCTGCCCCGGCCCTCAGCAGGTACTTGACCGTGTCCAGATGGTTGTTCTCACAGGCGTCCATCAGGGGCGTTCTCTGCTCCTCGTCAAACATGTCCAGGTTAGCGCCAGCCTAAGAGGGACGGGGACTCAGAAACTTTACACCTGCATGTTTTCACAGTAAAGCCCAATCATTCAAAACCCCTCTGCCCATCAATGCACATAGTCATAAAGCGCACACAATACCACTAACGCAGCAGAACGTGGGCTGGGTCCGGTCGGGTGGTACCGTAACACAGCTATCCATTTCACGTGTACGCCAGAAGCAAAATACTGTGTTGGTGATCCTCAGAGGTCAGAGGTCATCTCCTCACCTGGACAAGCATGTGGCAGACTTCCTGGTGTCCTTCGGCTGCTGCTGCGTGTAGAGGGGTTCTCTTGTTCTGACTGTCCATTAGGTAGTTGGGGTCTTTACCGTCCACTGGAACAGTTTAAAACAAGTTTGAGTCACAAAGATTCAATTTGCATCTTTGAAACAACGCTGCAAAGAGTCATTCGATTTGATTCTGATCACTTTTCCTTTTCCTTTTGATTCCAAATTAGTTCCAAATGTACAGGTATAGTAAAAAAGAGACTGAAATCCAACAGAACCCGCTTTCGTATATTTTCCCAGTTATGAAATGAAAAGGACATCAATGTTTTAATATAGATTTACACTCAAGTCAGAATATGGGAGAATGTTTTCATTGACGAGCCAATTAGGCCTACAATGTGGATCTCAAGACACGTGGAATGTTCTTACCAAGAAGATGGATGACTTTTTGCAACTCCCCATGATGGGCAGAGATATAGAGCTGTTTAGCATGATACTTCACTTTCTTTGGCCTCATACTGTTTAGAAAAAAAGACAGGAACAAAACAATCTTATGGCTATTTCCCAGAGCATCTGGTTGTGACAATACACTCTTGAAATCCTTGCCACGAGTCACCACTCAAACGCAATACGGTTGTCATCACCCACCACATACCCTTGGAGCGTTCCTCAATGACCTTGACGCCCGTATAAGACCATTTCCCAAAGACGGCTCACCCGTCATATTAGTGTGAATTTAAACTCCCAGTTCCTGACTTCAATTAACTGATTTCCACTCCTTTCCTCTTTTGACCTCACCCTTTCCCAGTCCACTCCCACACACAAGGCAGACAAACCTTTGTCCTCCCCTTCACTGGATGACGTTTGCCTCTTAATCTCATTGCCAGCCCTGTTCATTACTTGATCATGACATTGCTTCCTCTCCTCTCGAGCTTTCTCTTAACCTTACCCACTCCTCCTTTGTGGCTTAGTCACTCACCACATCCTCACAGCAATTTGATGTTTTCGTAAGTCTTCAAGGTTTGAGTCATTGAAGGGTAGGAACACACACAAGTAAACCATCTAAAGAGCCTAAACTCCTCCAATCAAAGGCACAAAGAGCTCCACAGAACTATGCTTTAAACGGTGTCTAAAAAACTGACATTTTGCTTAGAAATGAGAAGAGAACTAAAATAAATCCCTGCATACATTTTCTCTCCAATTTGAAAACCTGACTGCTGACGAGCACACTTTCTGGGGACTGCATTAACGATAGACTAAGGAACAGATACTAAACCTAGGTTTGGGGTAAAACATCTCATCAAATAACTATCATACAAACATTACTTTGTGTTAAGTTGGAGAATTCACAGTCTGATTTACAGCAGTATCTCTAAGATTAGTTTAAACTCATAATTGATTCGAAACAAACTAAAATTGCCCTAAAAATGATCTAAAATAGCTAAATTCAACGTAATGAATTAGAAAAAGAGGTGATAAATGGCTGGCTTGTAACCTTACTTTTCATCATCCAAGGCCATTAGGATACTCTCCAGGGATGTTTCAGCTGGTTCCCCTCCATCACCTAATGACTCTCTCTTCAGGCTAGTGCAAGACAGCATACAGCAATAATTAGCTAAACACCCAGACACACGATCTCTGATGCAGAGACACAAAAAGAAGACGCAGGTAAGGATAAAGAGGGATTACAGTACCTGTTGGGGGAGTTGTCTTGCCTCCTCTGAAGGTCAGTGGTCTTCTTTGCCCGGTGGGCCAGGGGTCTGGTGGTCTCGGAGACGACGGGGGCCACGGGAAACGCGTCCGACGCCGGAGGAAGTACCGGCTCCGGTCTGGGGACGGACCTGGGGACAGTGACTTCCTGGGCCCCCGTAGCATCCTCCCCACAGTGGGGGCAGAAGCTCTGCGCCTTGATGAACGAGGCACAGCCACGGTGGAAACGGTGAGAGATGCTGCCGTACGGTCGGCACTCCATGAAGGTGCCCTGCGGAGCACATTCACAGAGCCGTTGTCACAAGGCAAACGCGGAAATAAACCACCCGTCGACGCTCACTCGGCCCCCGCTGTGCCCCTCTGCTCACCGTCCTGCAGAAGAGGCCACAGCCCGGGCAGCACTGGTGCTTCACCATGCCGGCTCGGTGGTCCTCGCACAGAACCAGAAGATGCACTGTGTTGGAGGGACGCATCATCTCGTGCTTTGCGACCCTCCTCCGACAGCGATTCACCTGGATGGAGAGAGAAAGGCAGATGAGAGCCGGTCGGATGTCAGTTCAACAGACCGCGGGAGGGGGGGGGGGGGCCTTACCAGGCCGTCTGCACTCTCGGTGGCCATGCAGGTGTGCTCAGTCTGGGCCAGGCTGTCCCCGCTGCAAGGGGTCTCCATGCGACAGCAGCACAGGGGAAGCTCCTCGGACAGGTCCGTCTCTGTCACGTCACAATCAACTGGAAAGCCTAGAAAACAAAGTCTAGCATGAACAACCAGGCGAATAGCAGAATAAAACGTGCCCTTTGGTCATATACTGTACAGGTGTCATTTCATGACATGCACCCAAACTTTTAACTAACAGTTCATCTTGCCTGAAAGAGGAGGGGAAAACAGCTCCTCTTGGGCCTTCAGATCCAGAGAGTCCAGAGTCAGTTCAGTGTATTCCTGTTTACTACTGATGTCCGCTTCCTCCATTTTGTTTTCCAAGCCAATTTCAGTAGCCTGTTCTTCGCTCTGCTCGGCAATTACAGTTTGATTTTCTTGTATTTCAATAACATCTCTGTGCGTAAGATCGACTCTCTTCTCGTCCAGCCCTGCCTTTAAAGCTGGTCTCTCCTTCTACAAAAGGGGGAAATAATTCTGACAGTATTAGAGGAAATGAAAGTTGGTCAATAGTGTTTTCTACACAAGTTACAATATATCGGATGAGGTGGGTCTTTCACCTTTAACACCTTTGATTTCTTCTTAGGAACAAAGTTGTACATTCCCATTTTCCGCTTCCTTTTCCTGGACCCTGCAGACGCATAGAGGCAATATGTCGACAGCTGGTGGGCCAAGTGGAATGTCAAGCCTCACATATACAGCAGACATGATGAGAAACAGTGTAAAAACAACCGTCTTACCAGCAAGCAGGTAACTAACCTGACTGAGACTTAGTAGAAGCAACAGATTTCCCTTCACTGCTCGGAGGTAGCCTAACGGGGGTGTGGCCAATCGTCTTGTCCGTCCCCACGTCTGACACGCTCGACTCTGCTCCGTCTCTGGCAAAAGGCTCGGAAACAAACTGTTATGGGTTCAAACGTCAATGATCATTTTAAGCGTGAAATAACATGGCCTGGATTTGGATGAACAGTAGTACCTTCACAGCAGCTGGACCGGAGGCCGGTTTGCCCATTGTCTTCCATGCGCATCGCGTCCTGGCTACTGGGGCTTGGCCCACAGATGTTTTTAAATCTGAATTCCCTGTTTCGCATGCTTCTCCACCGCTGTCTGCAGGGGTTGGAGGGGTTTCGGTCAGTCCATGGGGCGAACCGCCTGTCCTTTGAGGGGCCACTCTGGCTTGTTTTTTGTGCAGAATGAAACCGTTGTAGTCTGTTATTGACCCCTGAAGAGATGACATTCTGGCTTTGGCACTTTTGTTGACCAGCGACTTGGCACTCCGAGCTTTCTTCCCCTTGGCCCCTGTTAGTGTCACAGAGGGGGAGTGAGGAAGTATTTTCCCTGCATCTGATTCAGGACGTACTCCGCTACTTTCCATAGCTTCCCTGGAGGAATCCTCTGGCTGCTAACACAACAACAGCGCCACCTGGAAGATTACAGATGTTAGTCCCGTCAAATACCCGACACTTTAATCACAGTCACACACTGTTCAGAGGATCAGGGGGAGTGGTAATGAGGTCAATGTGAGTGATTACTGAATACCAGAAGTCATCAGTACCTCTGTCCCATCAGAACTGGCAATGCATGCCTCCCTCACAGCCTTATACGGGTCATACAACATTAAAATAAGGCCAATTCCATAGGATGTATAAGTCAATAACATTCACAGAACTTGTGTCTGCAGCACACATTTTCAGCTGATAACAAGACATGAAAAACCACATGTACCTCTCGAATCTATCTTTAGTATGCATACAACATGGCTGTGTTAAGAATCCAACCTTCATATCAGTAGCACATATATTTACAAACGGTTCGGGGAAAGATACACAAAAACAAGGCTCAACGTAGTGCAGCAGGAACACACACACACACACACACACACACACACACACACACACACACACACACAGGGCACCACACATTCCAAAAAGAAAGTACGTGCAAAAACAAGTTGATCCAGAACTAGGCCCTTGCAAAAGTTTAGGAAAAGGGTAGCTATGTACCTGATTTTCTCGATGGCCTTAGTTCAGCGATAGGAATAGTGTAGAGGAAGAGAACAGATCCAAGGCACAGTAGTACACCGCTTCCCCTTCCTTTCCTCACTCGCACACGTTCAGCCAAAATCATGTGACAATAGCTGCTGCTCTATTGGTTCCCTCTGCTGACCAGATGGAGCATGCTCAGATAACGTGTGGGTCTTTTCCACGGAGGTAATATGGAGCAGCAGTGCTTCAAATGGCCGGAGTGTGGCACAACTGTGCTGCTAAACGAGGTTTGACGCTTCTACATTAAAGACCTGTAACGTTAAACCCAGTTGCACATTACAAGACTTCCGGTAACGCAGACGCTACTCGACACCGCTCGACTCACCAGCACAGGTTTTTGCTTGTCATGTGCAATTAGTCAACATTTTGTCAGAAGTTTTTGACTTTCTCGAAATATAAATTTAAAACCTAGACTGGAGCCCATTTCTAACAAGTAGGATCGGGAATTTCCTTTGGAGAAGCCGTTCCTGTCCATCTTCCTATTAAACAAATCTTTCACCTGTCAGTTTCTCTCCTCTTTTCACTCACAAATGTTTTTAAATTGTCCTAAATTACAATTGTGACATATGTCTTTGTGAAGCTGTCCATCTTCCTATTAAACACATCTTTCACCTGTCAGTTTCTCTCCTCTTTTCACTCACAAATGTTTTTAAATTGTCCTAAATTACAATTGTGACATATGTCTTTGTGAAGCATAGCTATATCTTAAGGTTTTCTTTGAACAATTCTACCTCCATTGTTTATATCGAGTGTTTAGCTGATATATAGATGAATATTAAGCTGATAACACATTTTCTCAAAGGTTGGTTTATAAGCTAGTAGGCCTGCATATACTAGGTGATTTGAATCCTGAATGCTGATTGCCTGATAGCAGTGGTATGAGACGTATATCACTGGCATGACATACATTTTTACTGCTCTAATTGTGCTGTTCTAATTTATCTATCTGGGGTTTTTAATATTGCCTAAATACCATGGTTAGGTGCTGTGTCCAAGCGCTCAATGATGCATCATACCTAAGAACAGCTGTGGTACATTGAACATATATCGCAACAGCTCATGTCTTATTGCTTAATACACTCCATCTAGTGTAGGGAGTGGTAGTACAGATTTAAAATGATTGGTTCAGCTAGGTGTCTGCCATTGGTAATTTAATTCTGGGTGGGAAGGATGAGGAGTAATCTGGCCTGTGTGCTTTCTAGTCACATAGGGCTTTGATGAACCAACTATTGTGTAACTGTTCAGATCTGCATTGGGAAAGCACAGAACGTGGTGGTGGAGGTGATGATTGATGTGTAGACCCCATAAAAATTATCTGGGAAAAGATCTAAATTGTACACACTTCAATGAATGATCACTATGTATTTCATGTATAATGAAGT
Organism: Esox niger; assembly: GCA_016801105.1. NCBI lineage: Eukaryota > Metazoa > Chordata > Actinopteri > Esociformes > Esocidae > Esox > Esox niger. The sequence continues at coordinate 29,353 of JACXGJ010006223.1, forward strand.
TATAATGAATGAATAATTGATGCCTTCAGATAACTCCAAAAAAATTAAGAGACCACTGCAAAATTCAGTTTCTCTTGTTTTACTAGTCAGCGTGTTTGAGTAAAATATTTATTTATTCTATGAACTACTGACAACATTAAGTATTTGTAGAAAATAACCAAAAAATAAGCATTGTTTTCAGACCTCAAATAAAAACAATTCATATTTCAACAACAAAACACCAATGTTTTGGTGGAATCAATATTTGGTGGAATAACCCTGATATTTAATGACAACTATCATTCGTCTTGGCATGCTCTCCAAGTCTGTCACATTACTGTTAGGTGACTTTATGCCACTTCTGGCACAAAAATGAATGTAGCTTTGTTTGATAGCTTGTGACCATCAATCTTGATCAAATTCCAAAGGTTTCCAGTGGGGTTCAGGTCTGGAGATTAGGTTGGCCATGACAGGGTCTTGATTTGGTGGTCCTCCATCCACACCTTGATTGACCTGGCTGTGTGGCATGGAGCATTGTCCTTCTGGAAAAAACTATTCTGAGTTTTTTCATAGTAGAAGGAAGCACTTGTTTTTCCAGGATAACCATGTACTTGGCGTGATTCATGCGTCCTTCACAAAAACAAATTCCAGCCTAGCTGAAGCATCCCCAGATCATCACCGATCCTCCACCAAATATCAAAGTGGGTGCCAGACACTGTGGCTTGTAGGCCTCTCCAGGTCTCCATCTAACCATTTGATGACCAGGTGTTGGGCAAAGCTGAGAATTGGACTTGTTAGAGAAGATGACCTTACGCCATTCCTCTACGGTCCAATCCTTATGGTCTTTTGCAAACTTCAGCCTGGTTCCTCTTTGCTTCTCATTGATGAAGGGCTTTTTTCTAGCTTTGAACGACTTCAGCCCTTCCCCTATGAGCCTGTTTCGAACTGTCCTCGCCGTTCACTTCTGCCAGTAAAGCCAGAATTTAACCCTCCTTTTCCTCACTCAAAGCTTTTCTTTTCAACTCTTTATTTTTCATTATTCAAATTACCTTTGAGGTACCACTTGCACAGTTTATGCCATCCAGCTGGTCCTATTGAAGATGATGACCACAGCAGTGTTTTTTATACTTTACCTCATTAAATTACATTTGGTTCAGGTAATCACCTAATCAGAACCTCATTAAGTAAAATGAGGTGTGCCTGCATTGGAATTTATCAAACACTGGAATGGAATGGCAGCCATACATGTAGAGATTTTGATTTAAGAAAAATTTGGAGTGGTCACTTAATATTTTCCAGAGCTATATATCTTATGCAATTACTTGTATATAATATAGGTGTTAATTGTTAAAACATTTTACCAGGCCACTTGAGCTTAAAGGGCACATATTATTATTTTTCTAAACAGTCTGTTTTTAATTCTTCCACATTTGATTTCTGAGAGAGGCTGATGAACAATAAGGTGCATGTTGTTTTTCTACTAACTGTATTCTTGTGGACAGAGGGAGTGATGGACAACAATGTACGCTGTATGGATATCAAAGTGCATCTTCCTATCTGTATTCTTGCCTCTGCTCCACTGCAACTCCCATGGTCCAAACAATGAGTGGATGGTGTTTTTATCACATGTAGAAGGCAGGAGAACCTGTGGCCTTTCCTTGACTCTCTAAAAAGTGTCAATCTCAGAAAGGTTTGTTTCTCTGAGCACAGAAAACAAAGAATTATTGATTTCAGAATATTAGTTGTGTAATGTTGGAAACCTAGTGTGACCTGAGCCTTAGACAGGTTGGTTGTTCTGCAGATTAACATGGCTTTTATGATCTTCAATCTCCTGAGTTATGGAATCTTTTTGATGGGAAAAAGGGAACCATTTTGCATGTCAAAATAGGCTGAGAGATTTGTTCATTTTATCAGTTGCTGTAAATTATATCAAGCACCGATGTGTCTTCTTGGCGATAATGTTTTCCTCACACCAAAGATTGTAGGAAACAATGGACCCTATGAATTTGTACTGCTGAGCAAGGAAGTCTTCAAATGTCCTGCAGTTTAACACCACCACTGATGTTTTGTCTGTGTAACTGCACAAGCTTTAATTGACTGAACCAGGTCATCGGTCTACCTCCACAGTACATTGACCAGCGTTACCCTACCACTTACACACTTGAGTGACGTAAAACCTATCATAAATTCTCTCATTTGAATCTGGTGTGTGAGTGCTAGGGCAAAACCAAAAAGGTGAACCCCTTGGGGTCCCCAGGTCCAGGATTGTGAAACACTGACAGACTCATAGCTGTGTGGGATGTCAATGACCGACAAGAGTGGTGTAGTCTCTAAAGCTACTCATGTTTTCTGATGTCATTATCAGAGGCAGAGGGGTTGATGTAAAAAGGAAAGATTAGAGTAGTGGGTCAAGGGATTGTTTTCTAAGGTCCACTGCAGATAATTATCAATATACTATAATTAATTGGCAAATTGTTTATAATGAAATATAAGTCAAAACAATAAATTAAAATACAGGTTACACAGGATTATGCATAGTGTCAAATTCAATACCATTATATGTCAATACCATTATTCTATCCGCCACAAAAGAATTACTGCAGAGGATGTATGGCTTCAGCTGGACCAGTAGAAACCAACATAATACACCACTGTTCATTTGACAGTCAAAGTAGGACATTAGATTTGTGCACTACTAGTTTAATTTATACTTGATATGCAGTCATAATATATCTATCATACAGCAAGTTTAGAATCACACATTCATATAGTCAGAGTACATTTTACGAGAAGATTAATCAAGCTGGTGTAGGCAGAAACAGTAAATAAAAAGCATTAATGGACCACCCACTAAGCTAAGTTACCTGCATCCAATTTCTACATGTGTCAGCAGCCCATGTTCCCAACAGCAAATGTCAGAAAATTTGAAGGTAAAAGGCACCATCCATCACATTTCAAACTTCAGACATCACAGATGCCATTTCATAATATAATAGCCTTATTAAATCTCTTACATTCCACAAAACTTTGAAGTGACTGTTAAAATCATCAGCAGCTATAAAAAACAAACATTTGTGAAAACCTATTGCTTTCATGTAAATGCTAAAATTGGGTGAAAACAATCAGAGGACGTCAAAATGTGGTTGATTATCCAGGGCTGAAGTACTTGAGGGCTGCTTGATACGATGATTCAGTAGTTAGTACTGAGCTTTAGGGAGGTGGCTTGTCATCTTCCTCAGCCAGTCTCTTCTGTGTGAAGCTGTTTATGTGTTGGTGCTACAGCTCTCGACATAGCTGGGAGGGGCCTCTGTAACAGAGAGGACATTGTTACACAATACCCACCCAACTACATAGTTTCTATCGAATAGAGCACGAATGAGGTCATGGCAAACAGTTAAGAACCAGAAGCATAGAGGTCTGAGGAGTGGCACTAGTCAAGATTAGCCAGCCGCCACTGACCTAAGCCAGCCGACAAGACAAAACAATATTGGAAACACCTAAATGCTAATAGAAAATAACATGATGTAGAAGGAAATATTGTTAGCACAATAAGTCGTGAAAGAGTTTGATGCTAACCATTGGGTAGTGTTGAGTGACTGTACTCTGGCGGTAGGAGTGGGTAGAGGGTGGGCATTGGATTGGCACTGCCGTCAGAGAAGAAAGGGATTGTAGCCCCAGTGGCCAAACAGAACAAAGGTCCAGTGGTGTTGCTGGGGTCAATCTGGGGCTGGTTCTGTGCGAATGTAAGACCAGGAGCATAGCTGAAGGCGCTTGGGGAGACAGGGGCCAGTGGTTCAAAGGAATCCAGCTGGGAGTGGCTCTTGGTCGGGAGGGCCTCCGTCGTCTGCCCCCCGGCCCCCATTGGCTGATAGTCCATCTCAGCAGGAGGGGCGCTGGGGGAGGCAGATGGAGGGGCACTTGTGGAAGACATGGAGAGTCTGTTCCTGGGAGCAGGTACGGGGGCTGGGCGGGCCGCAGGAGTAGTAGGAGGAGTTCCTTGGTCTTTGTAGGATGTCTCAGAGCGTCTGCCATTTTTTATCTTGCAAGAGCCTGGAGGATCAGGGTTTGGGGGAGGTGGTCTGGATGGTCGTGCTGACGTGTCCACTGAGATGTTTCCAATGTGGATGGGCAACAGAAATGAAGTCTCAGGAAATTTCAGAGAGATCTAAATTCCCGTGGAATGGACAGAAATCAGAACATGCATGCTAAACTGCGTACAAAAAAGGCATGGCTGTAACATTAGGGGAATATTATCATACAACGAAAAATGTTTCTTACTTGAATGAAATATTCTATGTTTATGAGCTCACAGCCAGCCAATGATGACTGGGGCAGAGGAGGTACAATAATCTGTTCCTTCCATTCAGCCTGTTTTCCAGCCTTCACCCCAGCCCCCTCCACCTGTGCTAAAGTCCGGATGTCAATGGTAGGCTTCTTTGTCTGGTAAGTCACTTTCTGTTGGAGAAATGTAAAATAGGTTAGACAATGTTGAGTGTGAAATAACGCAGTCTCTGTACATCTGACTTACATATTAAAACATAGACAAAATGTACTTCATACCTGCATGAGACTGGCCGCAACAGCCCCCGTGGTTTTCCCTGACTGGTTGTGGATCTCTGCAGTGATCTTGATGACCTGGCCAGGGGTGTAGCCTTTCATGTCTGTCTGGGCTTTCAGCTCCACAGTCCCGTTCTTCACCAGGAGGTAGGTGAACTTCTTAGTAACGGCAGATGAACTAGGTCCCTAGAAGAAGTTGGTGAACATAAGGTTATGACCGGATTTACCAGTACCCAGTGTCTGAATATCTCAGATGAAATAAAAAGCTCTCACATGGATGTCAGGCACTTCATTCAGGTTAAAGAGACTTAGCAGATAGAAAGGCTTCTCGGTCTTGTAGTCCTTGGAGAAGCGAGGAGTGTCGATGAACGCTCTCACTCTGTACATAACTTTCCCATAATTCCCTTCAAACGAAGTTGGAGCAGAGGCTTCGGGGGGGACAGATGACATATATTTAGCACAGGATAGGGCTCCTGACATTGGCAAGAATATTGGCAATGAAGACCTGTGTTTTACAACTGAAAGACTTTGGATGCCGGTTTTAAATCAGACTTTAAATCACAATAGACTGATAAGGGTTGCTTTGCATCACATACGTTTTCATGGATACTAGATCCCTGGTGGCTCAACTGTTAAAGCATGAGCCTCCCAACTCATCTGCCATACCAGATCAGGAGATGACAGACTGTATGACACGGTGGACTTTGTAAAGCAGGTTAAACTGGGTAATAAAGTCACCGACAAAGAATTTTGCATCATCATTGATATACTAAATTTATCCCATTGTTTGTTCACTATGAGCAGAAGCAATGTGAAAAACAACACTCAGAAGCTCGGGCGCGTCTGATGGTCGATGAGAGGGAACCCAGTATGTTTGAAGGAATGTCGGCGCAACAGGTGTCCGAAGCCACATCACTCAGCAGACTTACCAGGAAGGAGAAACGTGAAAGGGAATGTGTGTTCACCCCGTTTAAGGGTTCCTGGGACACAGAAACAAAGATACATCAGATCAGTTGGCTGAAAAACATTGTCCATTAATAATGGCTCTGTTGTTCCTCTTCAAGGACTCTCACTATTGGCCGGGCAGAAGAGGAACATTTATTTGATCACCATTCTTACAGAAACAGAAGACTGTTACAAAACAATGATTCATATTTACACAAGGTGTATGTGTCACTGAGAAGTAAAGCATTACTTCAAAACTGACGTGTGTATTATACAAAACCGATTCCAAAAAAGTTGGGACACTGTATAAATTGTGAATAAAAACAGAATGCAATGATGTGGAAGTTTCAAATTTCAATATTTTATTTAGAATACAACATAGATGACACATCAAATGTTTAAACTGAGAAAATGCATAATTTTAAGCGAAGAATAAGTTGATTTTAAATTTCATGGCATCAACACATCTCAAAACAGTTGGGACAAGGCCATTTTTACCACTGTGTG
>JACXGJ010006224.1:0-23724 GCA_016801105.1 Esox niger
GGTTGTAGGGATGTAGATCTGTACTGTAGGAGGGGTTGTAGGGATGTAGATCTGTACTGTAGAGGGGTTGCAGGGATGTAGATCTGTACTGTAGAGGGGTTGTAGGGATGTAGATCTGTACTGTAGAGGGGTTGTAGGGATGTAGATCTGTACTGTAGAGTGGTTGCAGGGATGTAGATCTGTACTGTAGAGGGGTTGCAGGGATGTAGATCTGTACACTAGAGGGGTTGCAGGGATAATACACATTTAATAGAGATCAGTACCTAGTTGCAATACTGAGGGTGTACCAGGTCTGGCTCATGAGTGGGGCTATGAGGAGGTATTTTCAACAACACTGAAATAGGGTTTAGTTACTCTATCAGACAAAGACATAAAATGAAGACAAGAGGAACGTCTTCTGTTTAAACACCCTCTCATCCAAAATGAATGAACGTTCAGAAGCAAGAGCTACAGTACTTTCCAAGAACATGTGTCTTTATACATGTCTAAAACACACAGGGATGCACACACACACCCTCACAACCACACACACACACACACACACACACACACATCTTTGTCTACGATAGTGTTTCCTTTCCGTAGTGGCTAGGAGCATGCTGATCTCGTCATGCTCGCAGGGGTATTCGTTTATGTTTCTTACATGTGATACTCATAACCGGATACATTTGTAATTGGAACACAATTACAGTGTTTTTTAATCCTGGTAAAGCCTGTACCTCAACTGTGTGTGGTGGCACCAGGGCCAGAACTGCTTTTGACAAAAGAATCAATTACAGTGAATCCATTCAGCTGTGATCTTGAATACGCTAATCGCAGAAATGAACAGTATAATTAATTATACGACACAATGTACTGTTGAAATACCATATATTACAATTGAAATGATCTCTCACAGGAGAATACTTGAGAAATGAAGGTCAGGATCTCGACATTACCGTTCAGCAGCTTAGTGATCTGTACAAGCCCATATAACATACACACACACACACACACACACACACACACACACACACGCAGACAGGCACACTTAAAAACACCATGCACGATAATGTACCATTTGCGCTGTCAGTGTGTGTGTGTGTGTGTGTGTGTGTGTGTGTGTGTGTGTGTGTGCTTGTGTGGGGGGGGCATATGGTGCTAGAAGAATGACCGCCTATTCGTTCATATTCCTGCTTAGCCTCTGATGGTACAGGAGTGAATATGGGACTATATGTAGGCTAAATGTAAAACTAGGGCCCTAAGTTAAATGACTATGTGTAAAGGTAGAACTAGGGCCCTAAGTTAAATGACTATGTGTAAATGTAGAACTAGGGCCCTAAGTTAAATGACTATGTGTAAATGTAGAACTAGGGCCCTAAGTTAAATGACTATGTGTAAATGTAGAACTAGGTCCCTAAGTTAAATGACTATGGGTAAATGCATGACAACACTGTTACCTCAGGGGAGAGGGAAGGGGTTTGTCTGTCTTCACTGCATATTTCAATGCAACATGTCATAATTGCTGCCGCAAAGTAAAGGTAAAACCTTTAGCCTGCAGACTCACGAACACAGCTCTGTGGAATCCTGGAGCAACTGATGTACACACTAGTTCACACAAACATCAATACCACACACACACACACACACACACACACACCAACACACCCACAAACAGACATTCACACCAACATACTGTATACACACACACACAGTGCAGTTCCTGAGCAGATAAAACAGAGTGAATTCCTGACAGGCAAGAACAAGCTATCAGGGCTTCCTCATGTATCATTCAGCGACATCATCAAATTTTTAGGAAGGTAGCAAGAGAGAGATGAGTGGGAGGACTGAAGAGTTGGGGGGGGGTGGGGGGCGGGATGCAGAAAAGTTTAAAATAGAATTCAAAATAAGAGAGACAGTCAGGAGAAGAGGAGCGATCAGGAGAAAGAAGGGATGACAAGAGAGACAAAGGGAAGAGTGATGACGAGGGGAGAAGGAAAGAAGAAGGGTGAAAGAGAGAGATGGGAAGGGGAGGGGTGAGGCCTGGGTGGGTAAATGTAAGGTGGTGAAGTGAGGAGAATGGAGAAATGGGAGAGAGTGACATGTGGTCTCAGGTGGCAGTTCTGTCCTCTCCTCTGGGCTAACAGTATTGTAGACAGACCCCTTCCCTCTCCTCTGGGGTAAGTGTTGGGGTTAGACAGACCCCCGGGGTAAGACAGACCCCTTCCCTCTCCTCTGGGGTAAGTGTTGGGGTTAGACAGACCCCCGGGGTAAGACAGACCCCTTCCCTCTCCTCTGGGGTAAGTGTTGGGGTTAGACAGACCCCTGGGGTAAGACAGACCCCTTCCCTCTCCTCTGGGGTAAGTGTTGGGGTTAGACAGACCCCTGGGGTAAGACAGACCCCTTCCCTCTCTTCTGGGGTAAGTGTTGGGGTAAGACAGACCCCTTCCCTCTCCTCTGGGGTAAGTGATGGGGTAAGACAGACCCCTTCCCTCTCCTCTGGGGTAAGTCAATAATATCAAAGTCAATAATACCAGAGTCAATAATATCAAAGTCAATAATACCAGAGTCAATAATGCCAAAGTCTATAATATCAAAATCAATAATACCAGACTCAATAATACCCGAGTCTATAACAGCGAAGTCAATAATACCCAAGTCAATAATGCCAGAATCTATAATACCAAAGTCTATAATACCAGAATCAATAATACTAGAGTCAATAATACCAGAGTCTATAATATCAAAGTCAATAATACCCTAGTCAATAATGCCAGAATCTATAATACCAAAGTCTATGATACCAGAATCAATAATACCAAAGTCAATAATACCAGAGTCAAAAATATCAGCTCACTACAGACACAGTTTATAATGCCAGCTGACTACAGATACAGTTTATAATGCCAGCTGACTACAGATACACAAGATATAATGCCAGCTGACTACAGATACACAGGTTATAATGCCAGCTGACTACAGATACACAGGTTATAATACCAGCTGACTACAGATACACAGGTTATAATGCCAGCTGACTACAGATACACAGGTTGTAATGCCAGCTGACTACAGATACACAGGTTATAATGCCAGCTGACTACAGATACACAGGTTGTAATGCCAGCTGACTACAGATACACAGGTTATAATGCCAGCTGACTACAGATACACAGGTTATAATGCCAGCTTACTACAGATACACAGTTGTTAATGCCAGCTGATTGCAGAGACACAGTTTATAATGCCAGCTGACTGCAGATACACAATTTTTAATGCCAGCCGTCTACAGATACACAGGTTATAATGCCAGCTTACTATAGATACACAGGTTGTAATGCCAGCTGACTACAGATACACAGGTTATAATGCCAGCTTAGTACAGATATAAAGTTGTTAATGCCAGCTGATTGCAGAGACACAGTTTATAATGCCAGCTGACTGCAGATACACAGGTTGTAATGCCAGCTGATTACCGATACACAGGTTGTAATGCCAGCTTACTACAGATACACAGGTTATAATGCCAGCTTACTACAGATACACAGTTGTTAATGCCAGCTGATTGCAGAGACACAGTTTATAATGCCAGCTGACTGCAGATACACAATTTTTAATGCCAACCGTCTACAGATACACAGGTTATAATGCCAGCTGACTATAGATACACAAGTTATAATGCCAGCTGACTATAGATACACAGTACATAATGCCAGCTGACTACAGACAGTCTATGAAACTAACTGATCTAATCCTGGATCTGAACACCTTGAAGTTAATCCTGGACGATTGAAGTCACTGCTCTCTTTCATCTCAAATACCCTTGAAACCTCTTACATCTAATTTCAACCAACAAATTTCAGTGCCAACAGACAAAGGGTTACATTATATTCTCTGCCTCATAGCCCCAGTATTACAGATGTATCAGTTATAGCCCCAGTACTGCTGATTAACCAATCATAGCCCCAGTATTACTCATTAACCAATCACAGCCCGAGAACTACTCATTAGCCAATCATAGCCCCAGTACTGCTGATTAACCAAACACAGCCCCAGAACTACTGATGAGCTTATCATAGCCCCCGTACTACTTATTATCCAATAATAACCCCAGTATTACCGATGAGTCAATCAAAGCCCCAGTACAACTGATGGGCCAATCACAGCTCCAGTACTACTGATTAGCCGATCATAGCCCCAGTACTATTGATTAAGCGATCATTACCATAGCCCAATTTAAAGCAGAAGCAAACTACTAAACCATGTCTCAAAAAATCCCCTACAATTTTGAAATAATCACTGGGGCAACAGAGCATGTTATGAAGAAATATGATGGCAATATGGAGCATGTGAGGATGAAGGAGGAGGAAGAGGAGGAGGGGAAAGTGGATCATTTTTTCCTATTTCTGGAAAGAAGGATCCAGAAAATGGAGATGCTAAGAATCTTTAGGTCTGAAATTACACAAACTACCACCTGTCACAGAACGTTAGCAGTGAAGAGATGGATGAATGGAAGGAAAGAAAGATGGAGGATGGTGAGGTGGATGGAGAGATATAATGGTACTGTCTACCATACAACCAGAGAGTTGGCATTCAGCTGCCTACCAGCTGTGTTAGTTTACAGTAAAGTAAGTTAGCATGCATAGGTGTGGATGTCTGAGAGGATTAGGGTGTGTGTGCGGTGTGTGTGTGTTGGGAGTCATTTAGCATACATCAAATGTCTATTTCCCTCCACGCTTAATACTGCCCACATAACTGATTTATTACACAGAACTGCTACATTAAAAACGTTAACCAAACCACTCCAACAGAACACAGTTCAATTTAATGACCCTTTAAAGAAAAAAGCAATAGCAGTTTCTCACCTGCATTTAGTTCAGAATGTTGCATTCTTCCAGATGTTAACTAGATCACCATGTTGATGCAGGAACTTTACGCCAGACTTGACCTGTCACAGCAAACAACGTCTCAACTACTAGAAAATAATGTGGTGTCTGTAAATCAGAGTGGACCTCTTAGAGCTGAGACACAGAAACACTTAAAATGAAATGAGAGACGATACCCGACTCTGGCTCTTTATGTGTCTCTCATCATCACTATGGTAACATTCTGATTGTGGCCATCACTGAAAAAATGGTGTCTCTGATGCTGCCTATTGTGTGGCCAAATCACCTGGACATGATGACACCTCCACAACACGTGGACCTGATGACACCTCCACAACACATGGACCTGATGACACCCTAAAACCCCAAAACATCTGGTGCCACAAGAAAAACACAACTGGCTCCAAATACAGACTCCTAACAGAAACACAGGTGGATTAACCTACATATAAAAAGGAAAAAAAACATCTTGTGAGGGACAGAATTAGCAAGCAAAAAATCTATAGCCATTTCAGAATATTACCGGTTGGAACCAATATAAAAACAGCAACACTCCCTCCAAACAAAATGTGTTGTTGTCCATGAAGTTAACCTATGAATCATTAAAAGAGCTGGCGTGGACCCACATGCTTAATTAATTGCTGGAGACACGCATCTAGCTTGAGGCTAACACTTGTATCTTAAAACAGCCGGCGGCTTTTGAGCACTTATTTTGGGGGAATATTCATTATTCTTTTTAGAATCTTTGGTTTGAGTTATCTTAATAGTTTTAACTACCTTCAGGTCTCTGGCTATAGGGTCGGCATTTTCCGAGCGTTTAAATGGAAACAAAGAGCTTAAAGTATTCACACAGTTTTAGAGGAGAAAACTTTTTCAAACAATTTAAATCGCTGGCTGAACTCTGGCTCGGCTGTAATCACCCCTGGTAGAGGTTACTTAACATTTTATCAATGGTTTTCGGGAACCTTCTGAGCATGCCCAGTCAGCATTCATGACCATACATCAAACATTAGCCTGCTTTATGCTGTATCTATGCATGTATAATGGGCGAGATATATCAAGGGAAGAAGCTTGCATGTTTATGCAAATCAAACGGTATGTGCTGCTTTGATCATATGCTGGGGGAATTGAGGATTGCTGAAGAAGAACGAATTAGATAAAGAGAGAAAATCGGGTGGAATGGAGATAGATTGTGAGTGACTTCAAGTGTTCTCTACTGTCTCTGTTGGATGACGAAGTGAAGGAGAGAGAGACCAACAGCCTGAGAGATGAACAACTCTTGTTATTGACCTTGGCGCATGTTTGTCTACACAAAACCCACACGATTCAGTACTCAATTAGCCAATATACAGCACTCAAGTACTCAAGAGGTACAGCATTCAGGTATTCAAGCACACAACACAGGGTTGATGTGTCACTTTTTTGTTGATGCTACCTGAAATTATGTGCTGAATGATGTGTATATTTTTTTTACAACACAGCATCAAGAAATTGCAAAATGATGATTGAAACCAATTATACTGTTAATACAGTTGTGTATTGTGACATTGGAAACTATTGACTTAGCAAATATTGCTGAGTTTATGTTATTTATAAATGCAAAAAGAAATTTGCCATCAGTCTTCACATGGTGTCACAAAATGACAAAGCAAAAATAATCAATGCATTTTTAACAATATTATTTTTAAAAGAAATTCCTCTCTAAATTCTGTTCACATGCCTTGTGTCCTTTGATCATGCTTAAGTGGACATTATTTAGAAAGCAACAAACCTGCCTTTCAGAGTAAATGCCAGTAAAAACCAAGCCATGAAGTCCAAGGAACTATTTGTAGACCTCCAAAAAAATACAAAGAGGTCCTTGAAGAATATCTGATCCTGAGAGCACAGCATCCCAGACTGGGGTGAAGATTCAATGTCCTTGATTGTCTCAGTCAATGTCCCTACTCAAACCCCATTGAATATCTGTGTGGAGAACTGAATAATGCACCCCACCCACCTGACAGTTATTGAGAGGATCTGCAAGGAAGAATGTGAAAAACTGCCCAAATCCATGTGTTCAGTGCTGGTAGAGTCAACCGAAGAAGACTCAAACTGTGATTGAAGCCAAAGGCAATTCTACGAAGTACATATTACAGATTCTGAAATCTCAATAACATATTTCTTTTTTTTTTTTTTATAAATTGCAAACAATCTAAAAGTTCATTTTTGCTTTGTAATTATTGTGTGTAGATTCATTTAAATTTGATTTAGTGTATCACACAATGCATTATCGAGAAAGTCAAGTGATCACAATACATTCTAAAAGGCACTGAGTACTGGCAGCCAGTCATCAAAGCATGTGAGCATGTTGAAATTCACTCCATATTTGATTTGGCGTTAATGCTTATTCAAGCCATTAAAAAGTAAATATGACATGCCCTGATAACTTCCATAGATTTTTAGATGGCGCTTAAATTGTAAAGGCTGAATACAAAACGATTGGTTCAAGTTTCTCTTGGCCTATGCACTTGTATAAAGGTGAGCAACCAACTGATATCAAGTGAAATTCTCTTTTAAGATCCTTCCCTGCTCCAGACGTCTGACATTTCTTTCCTAGCAAGAGGTCTGGAGACCTCACTGAGCAAGATTAACAACTTAATGCCACTTAGTAACCTTTGACCCTGAGTCAATAAGATCCTAGCTATAACCAGCATACCTGAGGTAAATTGGCCTATAATACATCACCCTCCTCCCCAAAGGGGATGGAGTAATTATTGCTCAATTACAACACGTTAAGCCAATGAGCCAAACAGGGCAAGGTTTATAATGAACCAGGAAATAGGTGAGTAAAGAAAGGAACCAGGAAGTAAAACCAAAATAAAACAGACAGGGGTGGGAATGGTCCCATTGCTTGGTAGGCCTAGGTCTGTTTCTGGATTATCTTTGTACATATCTCTTGTCTGTTTCAGGACTGTCTATGTATATGTCTCTGGTGTGTTTCAGGAGTATCTTAGTACTTATCTCCGGTCTGTTTCAGGACTGTCTCGGTACAGTATATGTCTCTGTTGTGTTTCAGGACTGTCTCTGTATATGTCTCTGGCGTGTTTCAGGACCGTCTCTGCATGTCTCGTCTGTCTTTACATGTATCTCTCTTTTTGTGGAGGGCACTATTTTGTGAGTATATTTAAACATTCACACAAAATATTATGGGCTTAACAGTAAAGAAATGGGAATGACTTGTAATGTTAGAAATGAATACGATTTCAATGTGTCAGGTACACAACTAGTCAGAGTTTTAATCTCACTGTCAAACAAATTACTTCAAAAGGTTGGATACCTGCGGACATACACTTAAAAACTAAAAGAGAAACAGTGACTCAATTAGCAAACAATTTATTCTGTTTGAGAGTCATGAAAAACACATAGTCCTCAGACATGGTGGCATCAGAGGTGCTCAGACCAAAGACCAGAACCGATAACTTAACATCTTATGGTACAAGAATTTATCGATTTAAACCAAACATAGGGTAAACAACAGCTTGTGCTCAACACACATGTTTAGGGGTTGTTATAATGTGCTTATCAGCCTCATCTGTGGCACTCAAACAGCAGACAAGTGCAGCAACCCACAGTTACATAAATAAATATAATGAATATGGTTTCAACAGCCATGGAGGTTCACTTCATATGAAAGCTTTTACTCTATTTGAAATTCTCATCCACTGTAAAACCGATTAGCATTCTTTTTCAGAAAACCCTGTGATTCACACCTTGTGTGTCGATAGACGATAATGTGATGTGGCTATTGATCTGCTCATAAGGTGTGAAAAATACAGCATACAAATCAGAAAAAACAACCGTTCCCTAGGTTAGTATGTGCATATAGTCCATCCCTGTCAATAACTATAAAGCAACAGGGGATGGCTTTTATTTGAACAATAATTTACCTCTCAAAAAACGTGCGTGTTTTTCTCTTCATGCAATCCAGTTCAGGTAAATGATAGATCCATAAAAACCCCATGCTAAACCATTAACTTGGTGTAAAAGTAGAACCTTGTATCATAACCAATTTACTGTCAAGACATGTATGTGTACTCCTGTGATCAGTGGGTGAGGAAAACGTTATTCAGTGCAATGTACCGCACTAATGTTCTGTCCATCACAGGGAAATTACAGTAATACAACATAATTCAATGTCAAAAGTAAGTTTAGAGTTTTGCCCTTTAACTCAGGGAAAGATATGTGAAATAGCAGTAGACAGTCAAAGCGATGGGCGAGTGTTATTTAATGGAGAGTAACAAACTGGGAAAAAATATAAAGACAATCTAAAATACCAGCAGGACACTACAACGTCTTTTTGTATTTCACAACTCATATTATGAGGACACCAGGGAGGGGTGTCCAGGGAGGGGTGGAAAGATTTCACCTGAGGAGAATACAGATAAAGAATGAATAGATGTTGTAGAAGCTTCTGGATTGTGTTCATGTAATTTGAGATCTGCGAAAAGTCTGATTCACAGCTGCCACCTTAAATACAGCCAGTGAGATGAGCACTGTCAAAAACAAATATTTACACTCATTGTACTTTTTTCAAAACGCAGTTGTCCACCCGACTAAAACAAGCACACCAAAAAATGTAAATATCCAAAATATGATTTCCACTGAGCCTGTGGGGTAACCAAGGTTACCCTGTTTTTTTAACATTCTATTTAATACCGGCTGGGAATGAATCACTGTGGGCCGACATCACAGTAGATCATCCACAGAAGGCTTTAATGCTAATGATAATGTTACTGTCTGGCCTTGCCCTTCACATTGTCATTAGGACACCATTAAGTGGCACTCCATCTCAGACGCTGTCCTGGTAGCTGAAGTGCTCTCTGCCCAGTCCACAATGCCAAGAGGAGAAGGCTAGGCCACTGTAGATGGCCTTCACACTGTCACTGGACCACTGTAGATGGCCTTCCCACTGTCACTGGGCCACTGTAGATGGCCTTCACACTGTCACTGATTCACGGTCGATGGCCTTGCCAGTGTCACTGGACCACTGTAGATGGCCTTCCCAATATTACTGATCCCCTGTAGATGGACTTGCCAGTGTCACTGGACCACTGTAGATGGCCTTCACACTGTCGCTGATTCCCTGTAGATGGACTTGCCAGTGTCACTGGACCACTGTAGATGGCCTTCACACTGTTGCTGATTCACAGTCGATGGCCTTGCCAGTGTCACTGGACCACTATAGATGGCCTTCCCACTATTACTGATCCCCTGTAGATGGACTTGCCAGTGTCACTGGACCACTGTAAATGGCCTTCCCACTTTCCCACTGTAGATGGCCTTCCCACTGTCCCACTGTAGATGGCCTTCCCACTGTCACTGGGCCACCGTAGATGGCCTTCCCACTGTCACTGGACCACTGTAGATGGCCTTCCCACTATCACTGGGCCACTGTAGATGGCTTTCACACTGTCACTGGGCCACTGTAGATGGCCTTCACACTGTCACTGATTCACAGTCGATGGCCTTGCCAGTGTCACTGGACCACTGTAGATGGCCTTCCCACTATTACTGATCCCCTGTAGATGGACTTGCCATTGTCACTGGACCACTGTAGATGGCCTTCCCACTGTCCCACTATAGATGGCCTTCCCACTGTCACTGGACCACTGTAGATGGCCTTCCCACTGTCTCTGGGTCACTGTAGGTTGCCTTGCCAGTGTCACTGGGCCACTGTAGATGGCCTTCCCACTATTACTGATCCCCTGTAGATGGATTTGCCAGTGTCACTGGACCACTGTAGATGGCCTTCCCACTGTCCCACTGTAGATGGCCTTTCCACTGTCACTGGGCCACTGTAGATGGCCTTCCCACTGTCACTGGACCACTGTAGATGGCCTTCCCACTGTCACTGGGCCACTGTAGATGGCCTTCCCACTGTCACTGGGCCACTGTAGATGGCCTTCCCACTGTCACTGGGCCACTGTAGATGGCCTTCCCACTGTCACTGGGCCACTGTAGATGGCCTTCCCACTGTCACTGGGCCACTGTGGATGGCCGTCCCACTGTGACTGGGCCACTGTAGATGGCCTTCCCACTATCACTGGGCCACTGTGAGCTAGAATGTGTGTCTGTCTCTTTCTGTATCCCAGCCAAGAAGCCCTGTCTTCGGGGAATCTACTTAAACCAAACTCTGAAGAGACAATACCCTGAAATTACAATATTCTGCAATGAACATGATCTGAAATGACTATACTCTGAAATGATCCTACTCTGAAATTACCATATTCTGAACACCCTTACTCTGAAATCACAATACTCTTAAATGAAATTTCTCTGAAATGATCATGATCTCAAATGACCATACTCTGGAATGATCCTACCCTGAAATGGATATATACTGAACCGACAATACTCGGAACTGGCCATTTTCTGAACTGACAATACTCTAAAATGATCACTCTGAAATGATCTTATTCTGAAATGTCAATTCTCTGAAATGACAACACTATGACATCTCTATAATCGAAAATCAACATACATACAACATACAAAAAACAAATCCAAAATTGATTACACTGAAATCACCACACTCAACCACAGAAGGATTACACTGCTAGTCCTTCCCATACAAAGGGTCAGTAGTTCACTAGAAAGTCACTCTTCCATCCTGTCAGTGTCCAGCCCAACCAGCAGCTAAAGGATGGAAGGAGTAAATAATTAGGTTATGTCACCCTCTGATAATTGTCAGAAAAAAAAAAAGTTGTGCTGATAGTGAGTATGACCTTGATACGGTCTGGAATAGGTCCAGGGTCTTCCTGGCTGAGTCTCTGCTCCCTGTCACGATGCCCGTTCCTCGGTGCCAGAGGACGGGAATAAACCAGGAACAAGGAGGCAGGATGACACTTAAGCTAATTATAGATTTTTTGTGTTATGGTTTTCACTTTGCTGCATTTTTGTACATTTTGTCTTTGCCAACACTTCCTATGACTCAGGGAGTTCACCCTTTATTTCTCTGCAATTCATTTATAATATACATAACATTTTATATGTCACTTTTGTCATTTGTAAAACATTTTAAGCTTTTTGATGGGGAGAAAAATCTGCACATATTTCAATTCCACATTGGTGATTAACTTGCGATTCAGTACTTTCAGTTCATTTAATGTGGGTGGATTGATTTCCTGCTTGTTGGGCCCTGTCCGGGGCCTCCCCTGGTTAGGGCCACAGTTGCACTGGACTCCCCCAGTCTAAGTCCCAAGGTATTACACTGCTATATTATTGTGCTAGGGGAGTAGGGTCTAAATTTTTCCTGTCTTCTGTTGTTTAAAACTTAGGAGGACATGAGGTCTTGACCCACACCTGCGGAGTACCAGGCTTGACTCAGTGCGTTCCCTGTCCAAAGTCCTCCTGGTTTTGTTGCAGATCAAGACGATACCTGATGATTTCAGCTGCCACTCTGCTGACCCCCCCCCTTCCCCCGTCTGTACCTGTACTGTTTTATAATAATGTTTTTGAGCTAGCTACTTCATTCAAAAGTGAAGCTAAAAAAGCTAACTAGTAAGCAGCCACATGCACAAACAGATTCCATTGGGTCTTGAGCCTTTGTCCCTTCAGACTCAACAAGTGCGCCCTTTTCCCAACAGCACTTGTTATTAACTCAGACAGGCACGCGTTGTCCGTTTGCAAGGTGGGTGTTGCGGAAGCTTATGGGCAACAGGGATCAATGCCTGCTCCGCGGCCAGCATATATCTGTGCAATCTTTTTTATCATTTTGGCCCATCTTCCTTGAAAAGGTTAGTTTACAGCTCGGTTAGTATTGGCCAGGAAAAGGCTGAGTTTTAGAGATCCTTCACCAGACCTTCAGCGCGTTTGGACAGAAGTCTCCGGACATTAGGGGGACTCATTCACCAACCATTCTTAAAATCCACATCTTTGATTTTACAGTTCTATACTACATTAGATCACATTCTCAAATATTACCTTCATGCTGAATTTGAATATTTAGACACCATGAAGCATTATGTTAAACTGACCAACGTTTCTTACAAAGTTTATGGCTTTCATTAGTGATAGGCCTACTAGTATCTACTTACTACTTGGAATAGATATAAGATCTGAGCTGAATGTTAGCTAGACTGAAGACGAACTTTACACTGCCAAAGCCATTTCATTTCATGGCACATCAAAGTTACTTTTTATTTCATTCTTGAATGACATTAATGCAATAACTATCAATATAGGTGATGATTAGGAACACCGGCACGCAATATCAATTTGAGGACATCAGGAACCATCATTATAAGAACATAGATGCAAACAAATCTGCGGTTTAACAACACGTCATGAATCTGACATAAACCTTTCTTAGGACCTTTCTCAAGTACAAATTTAGGAAAAACATTATGAAGATATTGGTGAATGAGAGCCATTGACCATACAAACTCTTGTTTGCTTATATCTCACTGCAAAACATTCAAGTCCATCCCATCAGCTGGACCTAAACAGCTGAAATAGTTTTTCTCTGGACGCTAGACCCAGATAAGCTAAACAATTTTTTGTTAACTGTGTTTGTCAGACACTTTTGCACCCACCAATAAAATCCTATATAATCTAATATATTGCATGACAAGCAGTATTTCATGAGAGTACAGAAAAAGTTCAGAAAATGCCAGTAGTAGTACCACTATGAGTCTAAGGAATGAGTCTAAGGAATGAGGAATTAGTCAAAGGAATAAGCTGGTCATCAAGGATTTAGACTGTAACTTTCACAGCTGGAGCTACAGATCAGTCTCCTGAAAACGAGTCCCCTGAAGACCAGTCTCCTGAAGTCCAGACTACCGAAGACCTGTCCCCTGAAGACCAGTCTCCTGAAGACCAGTCTCCTGAAGTCCAGTATCCTGAAGTCCAGTCTCCTGAAAACCAGTCCCCTGAAGACCAGTCTCCTGAAGACCAGTCTCCTGAAGACCAGTCTCCTGAAGACCAGTCCCCTGAAGACCAGTCTCCTGAAGTCCAGTCTCCAGAAGACCAGTCTCCTGAAGACCAGTCTCCTGAAGACCAGTCCCCTGAAGACTTGTACTATGAAGATCAGTCTGAAGCAACTTAAGCTGTTTTCTGAAGGTGTCCTGTTGCAGAGATGACCACTAGAACCGGACAAGTGGCAATACAAACAAATGAATATGTTTTGAACACGTACAAGCTTCTCTATAGATGAACACGTCAAATGTGCAACTTGAGGTGACAAACTATGTAAGACTACCTGTGTTCCATGAACAGAAAACCTGGATAGTCGGAAAATTAAGTAAATCAGAATTCCTCTCTCTTTCTACATCTGTTTTTTTTCCAAAGCATGTGACAAAAACAAGAGCCGTCAGGGAATAAATCAAGCACTGTGTAGGAAATCATCCTCTCATCATGGTCAGAAGGAAGTGTGTGACCTTGATACGGTGAGGCTTCAGGTCACTATGCCTGTTCTGTCACTATGACTGAGGACAGAATAAAAAGGGCCTTGATACAGAATGACATCAGGTCACCATGAAGCCTCCGTAAACCCGACAGCTCCATCTTCCTCTGCTAATGGAAAGAGGAAATAAGTAGGTAAGATTACACTCCGATCATTGGCGGAAGACAGTTATGACGATGGTGTGTATGACCTCAATACAGTCTGGCATTGGGCCAGAGTCTCTCTGACTCAGTTACTGCTGCCTGTCCTGTCATTTTGACTGGCAGAGGGCAGAGTGTTCATAGAACCCAGGGGGAGGAAATCAAACTACTATAGAACCATCCACAGGACCGCAGACTTGTCCAAATGAAACACAATAACTCTGTGTACTATGCACTGTTGATACTCTTTGATAAGAACATTGTGTCATTTTATATCCTGCTTCCAATAGGCAGGATCTCAAAAGTTTGACAGGGTCATGAAGGTTGGCAGGATTTGTCCAACATTAGCAAATTAATACTGGTAATGGCAGAGACATGCTGAAATACAGTCTTCTAAAAACAGTCCTTATTCCTTTAAGGGTAATATTGCCTTAAAGGAGCCTTTTGTAAGATTTTAACCAAAAGCAGAAAAGCATTTGTGGATGCGTAGATGTACTGTGTTCACAGCTCGATGTTCCCGAGCCCTAGCAGTGAAGTCCACTACGGATTTGTGTCTGTTCTGAATGCAGTGATGTCCACTACGGATTCGTGTCTTTTCTGAATCCAGTGATGTCCACTACGGATTCATGTCTGTTCTGAATGCAGTGATGTCCACTACGGATTCGTGTCTGTTCTGAATGCAGTGATGTCCTCTACGGATTTGTGTCTTTTCTGAATGCAGTGATGTCCTCTACGGATTTGTGTCTGTTCCGATTGCAGTGATGTCCTCTACGGATTTGTGTCTGTTCCGATTGCAGTGATGTCCACTACGGATTTGTGTCTGTTCTTAATGCAGTGATGTCCTCTACGGATTTGTATCTGTTCTGAATGCAGTGATGTCCTCTACGGATTTGTGTCTGTTCCGATTGCAGTGATGTCCACTACGGATTTGTGTCTGTTCTTAATGCAGTGCCGTCGGAGTCATATTTGCAATAGAGTCCTTTCCAAATAGTCCGTTATTATGGACATCATACTCAAATTATTTGGAGTCTTCCCAATGATATGTTCCAAAGATATTGTGATAAACCTTTGGGGAAAACTTAAATATATTTATATATATATACTATATATATGTATATAAACGTTTGTTCGCCTCCAAACAATGGAGGACCGACCACACAAGCTGATATGGACCTGAAAAGCGAGCTGTTGGGACATATTTCTCCTCAACAGGTAAGCTATACCTCCAGGTAGCGAGCTAGACCAGTAATCTTGATGTTTGCTTGACATCTATAAACTACAGATGTGCTCCGTTTAACTCAACATTTGACTCTGGAGTGCGTGTTACAAAAGTCCCTAAAAGCAACAAATTGATATTTTACATGAACCAACCAAGTCACCTTGTATCAAAACACCACGACGGCAGACGATGTGACCTCGACACAGTCTCGCATTAGGTCACCATGGCTCAGTCACTGCTCCCGGTCACCGTGGCCAGAAGATGGGAATAAACCAGGAACAAGGAGGCAGGAAGCAATGCATTGGGGATTGAAATACTTAGGTTGACATCCTCCTGATAACGAATGGGGGGCTGATCGTTGTTTTGTCATGCTACGTCCACTGGAGGGCCGAAGGTAATGAACAGGCAGCAGTTGTTGTTATGAGGAAGTCATGGCAACGATGTGTGTGACCTTGATACAGCCTGGCGTCAGTTCAACGACTCTCCGGCTCAGCGTCCGGGTCCTGTCATGGTGCCGCGGTCCCTGGTGATGAACCAGGAGGTAACAAATAATGTTAATACCGTAGATGACATGGCCCTTTTGGCATCACCCTCACAACACTGTCAGGGTGAAGTGAGGGCCTGTGACCTTGCCACATCAGGCCAGTGTGTGGCAGGTTCCATCGCTGTCACGATGCCCACACCGGCAGAGGACAGGGCCCATTCGGCCTTGATAGAGCATGGCACTCTGTGACTGTACACAGTGAAATGTAGTGACACAGTGCCTTGGAAACAGCTTCATCCCGGTTTCAAGTCAGTGTAATGGGTGTTTACAGTGGGGAGGTCAAAACAGGTATTGGGATTCCAAAGCGTGCTTTTTGTCTCCAATTAAATGAAATCGATCCACACTGTGAAAAAGCATCTAGACCGTTTACCCTGGCTTCTAGCCTAACATTGGGTTTGCAGCAAAAGGTGTTTGTAAAGACATTCCTTATTCATATTACCATTTAGCTGAATTAATGTCACTATGTAGCCTACATATTCTTTATTAATGTCTCTATGCAGCTTACATATTCCTTTTTCATATTACCATTAAGCCTACATATTCCTTATTCATATCAATGTGTAAGCTACATTTTCCTCATTCATATATAAAAGTAGCCTACATATTCAATATACCCACTGTATTACTAAGTAAGCTACATAGTCCTTGCTTCACTACACATTTTAGCCTTCAATTGTATTTATTTAATACATGTAAAATATAATCACTTTAACTAGCATTTTTCCGTTTCACTGTTAGTCGACATCAGTTACAACAGTTAACAAAGCACATGACTAATGCATAGACACTTGGCTTAACTGTCTTCATTGTAAATTGTTTCACCTAGCAGACTAATGTTTTGGCCGCTAGGCTCCAATTGCAGGTGTAACTTGCATATATGCATCGGCACAATGCCTGGCCACCCGATAACCGTAACATCCTGTTCAACTAATCACCAAAACACACCGATGTCACAAAGCCTGGCCACCCGATAAATGTAACATGTTTTGGGTATGCTACTACCTTTTGCAGACATACCAGTGAGTTGTGATGTACCAAGAAACAGTTTACATATTGTTAAGACTGTTAAAAAAAAAACAGTTTAAAAAAGGAGCCAAAGCGATTAAGAAAAACTGTAATGACATTGCTAGCCTACAGAAAATCAATTATACATTAGAGGACAACTGCCCTTCGGGACAGCAGCACAGCTGTGCTATAACATTTCCCATGTCCTATCACATACAGTAGCTTCAGTATACAACCCTGTCATGGTAAGGCATTTGGCAGATGCCTCCAGTGCCTCCCATCTCCATGACCTGTCTGAGCCTTCCGAACAAAGGAAGGGAAAAGGTAGGCAGCAGGCACTGACCAGCCCACCCTGGATGTAACGAGGAAATGAATACATAAGATCTCACTCTGATCATTGTCAGGAGACAGTTATGACAACGGTTTGAGTGACCTTGGTACGGTCTGGCATTAGGCCAGCGTCTCTCTGGCTCAGTGTGTCCTGTCATGGTGCCCGGTCCACAGCACCAATTGACGGAGGTAAACTACTATGACCTTCAAAGGTCATCAGGTTGATATGAAGTCATATATTCACAGAGTTAAACAATATACCTCATTCATGCCTACTATGTGAAAGTCAGCCGAATTAAACCAACAGCTGTTTGAACAAACATATTTAGTCACTTTTGGTTGGTGTAAAAACAATGATTTTGTTGATTTTTAAAAAGCGGTTTGGATGACATAATGACTCTGTACACTTTTCAGTGCTTGTTTTCTTGCTTGGACAGAAATTGTGCGAACTTAGTTGAATTTTAACAACCAGGAAATGTCTGCGGTAAAATGCTTACTGCTATCTGATATTGCTTGTTTGATGGGAGTTACATTTTTCAAAATGTTTTGAAGTCGATAGAAGAAATGGAACACAAGCCAGTGAGTAATTTGTTTACCAACAGAAATTCTGATGAGCCAATGTTCTGAAACACTACCAAATCCACTATTTGGTAGTGTTTCTAAAAATATTAGCTGTGTGACATCATTGGCTTTGCAGAGTTTAGACCCAAAACAGCAAAAACACAAGATTGTCAATAACACTTACTGGCTGAGAAAGTCAATACGTCAGTAGCTCTAAGGCCTCTGCCTTCATGTTGCCACTGGGACGTTTGAACGGCCATGACCTTGACCGTGTCCCTGGCTCAGCATTTCAGATACGGCATGGCTATGTCACGGTGCTTGACCCATGATTCCACTGCAGATCATTTGTCACAATTTGGCCCTAGTTATACTGTGCGCATGTCAAAAAAAAAACACTCAGGTGAATGACCATATGCTACTGTACAATATATAACATTGATACACCTGGGTATTACTGTAATATACACACACACCACCCACACACCCCACACACACCACCCACACCGTACAGGAGGTGTAATGGAGTAATGAAGGGGGGAGAGAATGTACTACAGTAGCACTGATACTTCCGAAAACCTATTTTTTTCATATACATTATATTTTTCAGGTATTTATATGCTTTTGCCCGGAAAGTCAAGTCTATTTTCTAGGACATTTGAGACAGGACATTTGAGAAAGGACATTTGAGAATGGACATTTGAGACAGGACATTTGAGAAAGGACATTTGAGAAAGGACATTTGAGAAAGGACATTTGAGACAGGAGCATTGAAAGGACTGAGGGGTGGATTCGATCCCATCCTGAGGCGACACGGTTTCACCTTGCTGGATACTACTTCAGTAAGCCTGTGATGTTGGGTTCTCTACGTTGCTGTAGATGACTAGTGAGGACATTTTGCTGGCCCTCTGTTATATAAATAGTGTATTGAGGCTTGGGGTTATACTTAAAGTTACTGATGGGGTTATAATGTGGTTTAAGGGGTTTGGCGTATTGAAGCTTGGGGTTAAAGTTACTGATGGAGTTATAATAGGGTTTTAGGGGTTTAGTGTATTGAGGCTTGGGGTTAAAGTTACTGATGGGGTTGTAATGGGGTTTTAAGGGGTTTGGTGTATTGAGGCTTGGGGTTAAAGTTACTGATGGGGTTATAATAGGGTTTTAGGGGTTTATTGTATTGAGGCTTGGGGTTAAAGTTACTGATGGGGTTATATTGGGGTTTTAAGGGGTTTGGTGTATTGAGGCTTGGGGTTATATTAAGGTTACTGATGGGGTTATAATGGGGTTTTAAGGGTTAGGGGTAACGTTTAGAATACTTACATTTTTTTATGGAAATCAATTGCGATCCCAAAAAGTCCTCACAATTATAGTAAAACAAGTGTTTTTCCTGTGTAAAATCCTTTCTCCTCAACTTCACATCAATGCGGTGCTGCACTTCATCAATACCGCTAGTACCCCACATCTGTCCACACACCATTGATCCTCACTAACACAAGACTCCCTCCGTCTGGGGACTCTGCATCACCGATCAATACACTTAAATCATTACAGGCCTCCCCAATGACACCCTGTTCCCTGTGTAGTGGCCTGCAGCCAGCCAGGGCCCAGTCACTACACAGTCACTTCTAAGGGTGTCATTATGTAAGTGTCCATTGAGCTGTTGAGGATATCTCAAGCTATAGGATGAGCAGGTAATCAATCAACACGAAACACACTGATGGAATCACTCAACTGAAGTGGCTACAGCTTCACCAATCACGTACACACACACACACACACACACACACACACCCACACCCACACAAACACACACACACACACTAACTCTCCAGAAGGGGACGCCTCAGGGCTCTGCTCTTGGACCACTGGACTTCTCTGTAGACGTTGGAAGAAATGTTTCCACTGCTAGTTTTATTTTTCTGCTAATGACAAAGGATTAATCATTTATCGTTGTGCACAGCTGTACTGAATAACCACTTTGAGGTACTACAGAGCCAATCTTGTCCAGACTCAGCTCTGTCAACTGAAGTTACTTTTAGATGCTGACTAGTCAAAGTTGTCTCGTTGTCTTCCAAAAGGAGAACAGCTAAATCTTCTATGTATCACTGTACAGGACAAGAGAGGAAATCCACAAGTGACTTATGTAGTACTAATGTCTCATTAACAATAGATGGGTGTCTCACATTAATATGGAGTTACTCCTATGTCAGTAAAAACAAACACAATTATTTGAATTGCAGAACAAATATAGTGAAAGCAAAACATAAACCAAAAGAATATTGCAATAAAGCCTTAGCAAGTGCTGCTGAACACGTTGCCCTCCATCAGCCTTGAGACCGACCAGAACGACAGAGATCCCCTTTGTCACACCACCAGTCCAATCCAGAGACAGATTGTATGAATGCATTCTTTGTTTGGTGGCTACTGCAAGGTTTCAAAAGTGTTTTCTGATGCGTTGATGAAGTAATTCTCAGTCATTGATAAAGATATGATGAAAATATGCACTGACAGATGGAAGGTTCGATGAATGACTGTGATGATGATGAGTTCTCCATTTGGAGTTGTGCATAGTGGTAAAACCAATGTGAATCTGCATTCCTGCATGTCCTTCTAGCTTTTCGCCTGTGACCGCATACACCTGACCTTTAGCCCCAGTGATACTGCCCTCAAGTGGTGAGCTCCAATAAACACATCCCGGACAACAAGGACTTCATCAAAATGGCTCCAATGCTTCGGTACAGGAGTAATGAGTTTGTGTCTCCTGATTCATCACCCTAAAGAGTATGTACAGTACGTTGTCATCTCTGCCTGTGAAGGTCAAGAGTATGTACAGTATGTCATCATCTCTGCCAGTGAAAGTCAAGAGTATGTACAGTATGTTGCCATCTCTGCCTGTGAAGGTCAAGAGAATGTACAGTATATCGTCATCTATGCCTGTGAAGGTCATGAGACCTCATTGAACTACTCAGTAAGATCATTCAAACTGCAGCATACTGTTACTGTGAAATATGACACAGTATTAGTTGTACACCGACCATCTGTGTTGGGTTTCCGACCCCCTAACTTTTTCATTAGTGCTCCTTTCTCACAGGTGGTACCGGCTCCATAGCTATGAAAACTTCAGGAGGAGGAACGTTCTTCCCAGTATTATTATGTACAGTACATAAGGAAGGGGACAGCGTGGTTCTCTATTATCACTGACCTGTGTCTAGTGGCCTGTGTTGTAACACTTAAAATCCCCTAATAACAAGACCAATAAGGTCTTGCTGCAAATATAATTACTATACAGCCATGTTTAAATCTGGCACTCCAAGTCAGTTCCAATCCAGATTTTCGATGCAACCCCATAATCAGGGTCTAATTTAGACCTGGAACAGCAGGTGGGTGACATTAATGATGAGGTTGAACAGAAAACCAGCAGGCTTGGGAGGGGATTTGAATACCCCTGCTACACAGAAAGGGTTTTGGGCTCATGAGGTCCTTCCAATGTTATTTTGAAAACCGTTATCAAGGAAACCTAGTGGAAAATCTATTCCGGTTTCTTAAAAACAAGAACAGTTTTGCCTTCGGAATGAGTCTCCATCACAGATCTCCTTCTCATTGATGAGTTTGAATGTAACATTTGGAAATAGTGTGTAATGGTAGATTAACGCTCTAGTTTCAGGGCTCACTTGATCTTCTTTTGAAGCAAGAAATAGGGATTGTGATTGCATGTACACGTTTATAGCAAAACCTGCAGACACACACGCAATAACCCCTCCCGCCTGCACGCCCACACACACACACACACACACACACACACACACACACACAGTGCACAATCCTGTTAGTGTAATGACTGGTGGCTTCCCCTTAATCAATCACATGTCATAGTTGTAATCAACATGGACATGATGCCCTCTGAAGGGCCACTCTGATGTGTGTGTGTGTGTGTGTGTGTGTGTGTGTCTAATAGGCTATCGGGATAATAACAACTCGATCTGGCTAATAGACTGTGATAGAGTCATCGTTTTCATCTCTTGTTGTTTTCAGAAAAGCTTTGATGTTGAAAATGAAAACCTTTTCACTCCAGTTATATAACCTGTCATTATCCACAGACACACATCCACTAATAGCTGCTCTTATTAGTGTGTGTCATGGTAGTCATCTTTCACAGCAACACGCACACCGGTACTGTGTGGTGTGTGCACGCCAGGGTGTGTGTGTGGTGTGTGTACTGTGTGGTGTGTGTACGTCAGGGTGAGTGTGTGGTGTGTGTACGCCAGTGTGTGTGTGTGGTGTGTGTATGCCAGGGTGTGTGTGTGTGTTGTGTGTACTGTGTGGTGTATGTTTTTGCCAGGATGTGTGTGTGGTGTGTGTTTTGTGTGTGTGTGTGGACTGTGTGGTGTGTGTTTTTGCCAGGATGTGTGTGTGGTGTGTGTTTTGTGTGTGTGTGTGTGGACTGTGTGTAGTGTTTGTATGAAATAGCTAATTAAAATCCATTTTCACCTGCCATAGTATGTCTTGTTTGTGTGTGCATGCGGTGTATGTGGTGTGTATCATGTTTGTGGTGTGTGTGTGTGTTGTTTGTGTGGTGTGTGTTGTGTTTGTGGTGTGTGTTGTGTGAGTGTGTGTGTTGTGTGTGTGTGGTGTGTATCTTGTGTGTGTGTGTTGTGTGTGTGTGTGTGGTGTAACTCACCAGCTTGCGTTGACACCAGCCACAGACGCCACACAGAGCCACCAGCCAGACAGCACAGACAGTGACGGCTACAGACACCAGGAAGACACTGAGGGACACCGATCCTGCTGGAACCACCGAGAACAAGAAGAACAGGAGACTTGAGTCACATCAGCTTGTAGAGGAATTCAAACATTTTACAGAAGCTTTACTGTGAATTTCTGTGGTGTAAAATGCACATGAAACCACTAAATAAAACATGACAAATGGACATGTAATTGACTGTTGAGGGGGTTGAAAACATTCACATTCAGTCCCATGCAAAAACCAGACCAAAATTCATTTCTATGATCGTCAATTGGTCTCTATTTTATTTCATTCATTTTTATGATTTCTAATATATTTCCATGAGATCCCGATTCAGTACCATGTTGTTGCAATTATTTTCAGTTTTGTTACAGTTCTTCTCATTCGCTTGCACACGAACTCTGGATCTTGAGACACAATGACCAAAACCTGAAACTCAAGTATCTTATCTTACACCAATTCCGCACAAATACAAACACATTTCCCGCTTTTCACTCGTTTTGCAGTAGTAAAACCACACTTTTTCCCTACTTTTGGCCCTTCATTCAAAATGCTAAACTCAAACTACCAAATTTCATTTTGAGAAGACAACAGTGTTTTGAATGCCTTGTTTGCATTTGCAAGAGATTTTGGGAGTTGGGGGTTTTTGTTAAGAGTTTTGAGAAAATGTGTGTGTATTGGTAGATGTGTGTATAGTAGATGTGTGTGTATGTTTAGGTATATGTGTGTGTATATAGTTTGATGTGTGTGTATAGTTAGATGTGTATGTGTATAGTTAGATGTGTGTGTCTAGTTAGTTAGATGTGTGTGTGTATAGTTAGTTAGATGTGGGTGTGTATAGTTAGATGTGTGTGTGTATAGTTAGTTAGATGTGTGTGTG
>JACXGJ010006224.1:23824-35616 GCA_016801105.1 Esox niger
TGTGTGTGTGTGTGTGTGTGTGTGTGTGTGTATAATTAGATGTGTGTGTGTGTGTGTGTATAGTTAGATGTGTGTGTATTGGTAGATGTGTGTGTATAGTTTGATGTGTGTGTGTGTATAGTTAGATGTGTGTGTGTTTGTGTGTGTGTGTGTGTGTGTGTGTGTGTGTGTATAGGTAGATGTTTGTGTATAGGTAGATGAGCTGTGTATCAGCTCGCAGTATGAAACATAGTATTCTCTCAATGGTAAACTCTACCTTGGGCACTCTGGGAAATACTTTTTGTCTCTCTCTTGTCTTCTTTTTCTTGTGCTCTCTTCCTGTCCTCGGTCCTCTTTCTGCCATTCTCTCTTTCAGTCTTTCTTTCCCCGTCATTCACTCTTTTTCAGTCATATGAAACCAGTCAACAAGACATCTAAATAAAGAATCTGTCAAATATATTCGCACGTCTGATTCTCATTGCACCATTTCCTTCCTTAAATAGACAGTGATAAAACGTCATAATAAAAACAGCAACATGCGTGATGTGTCCTAAATACCCATCCCCTAATTAGTGCCCCTACCCTCAATCAGAGGCAATGGTCCTCTATATGGAACAGGGTTCCATTTGGGACTCCGTCTAAGCATCTGACAAACACCCACTTCTTTCCAATCACCCGGTGGTTGTTTCTTTCTGCCTTCCTCTGTCATTACTTCCCTTTTATCTGAATCCCCCATCATCCTCTCCTCCTCCGCCTGCCTGCCAAGCACCATGATGTCATGGGGGGAGGAGTTGTTCCATATGGAAAACTATAACATAACATGGTTTCTATCTATCTATGTCTGTCTTTCCATCTATCTATCTCTCTATCAATTTCTACATTCATCTGCTAGCTGTCTGTCTGTCTTTCCACCTGTCTTTATGTCTGTCTGGGTAGCATCCCCAAACCTCCATTTAAGAAAGTGACATCCTCAATTCTCCCTTTAAGAGGGTGACATTTCCAGCAAGTTTTGTGAGCTCATTTGAGAGCTGCTGTCAAATAATTTTGTATTGAGATGGTTAGGGTGCCCTTATGTGCAAACATCAGCCATTGTCTGGTCCTTTTAGAAGTCAGGGAGTCCCAGCCCATTGTGCATAAAAGACAATGATGAAAGTTTGCACCATTAATGAAACAGAGCTGCATATTAGACTATAGACTGAATCCAGAGGTTACAGAACTAACATGGAAGCTTGCCAATCAATCATATCACCATAATCTAACACTAACACAAAGGTGGCATGCACAACTTCCTTTCTCTGCTCAGATGACAGGCATGATTTGTTTCTATAAAAAAACAGTTATTTTTATTTAACCGGATTCCAAAGTATTTGTAAAAGGGAAAGTGTTCGAATACCAAATCGTCCAGGGAAGTACTTTGTGATCATCCAAACTAAATTTTGCGAATAGAGTTTACTTTGTTTTATGTGCATTAAGTGCCAACCGAAGATCTACAAGTGAATGTCCTCGGACTTGGATATCAAAATGTGACTTTACAAACGCTTGTGGGATGAAAATAAAAAGAATAATTTCTAACAGAATTACAGGTATCTTTTTTACACAGACTGAACAGCAACAGACCAAAAAATTTAACCATATACAAATTCTGTCAACACTAAGAAATTCTGGTCAATCTTGGTCAGGGTGAAATGAGGCCATTTGGGACATTGTTCAGGGTTGAGACATTGCATTGTAAATACGGAGCTCAGGGACAATGGCACAAGGATTCAAATATGGCTACATTTAGATACACAGCTCAAATCAGATTTTGTGTTTCTTACTAATTGGTCTTCAGTACAATCAGACTGACACTTAACTACATTGCAGTAAAGTTAGTAAACTAAAGATCTTATTTGTCTGTCTGTGTAAAAGCTGTAGCATGTGCTCTGCTTAAGGCCTTGACCAATCCTCTGTGTTGAGGTTTACAGACTACATGACTGTTTACACAGACAAAACAAATCAGATATATTTTTCCAGTGATAGTCTTTTGACGAAAATCAGATTCCAGATCCAGACAGGCAGGCAGATATACAGGCAAATAACTGACAGACAGACAGGCAGGCGGACAGGGAGACAGGCAGGGAGGCAGACAGGCAGAAAGGGAGATCTGACCGACAGCTAAGAAACAGGTCCCTCCCTTGCAGAGGTGCAGGATGAATGAGAGACGCCACATCAAGTGAGCTCATGACCCCAGGTCCACTTTAGGCAGCGTAGGTCAATTCCCTGATGTTCTGTCCGGTGTTCAAGGTTAACTAGAGGATTGATGGCTACCTGATGGACATCACAGCCAACACGGCCAAGACAGGCCCAAGAGCACGGTTCCTGACCACAGTGGACCGTGGCAGGATGATAGGGAGTAATGAGGACAGTGACGGGCCTCGGATCCACAGAGCTTTGATTTCAGGACACTGAGAGAGACGGCCCAGACAGAACACACGGCATTAGTCAAAGAGCTGTGACCGGGCTGTAGTGTTACTGGGTTGTAGTGCTACTGGTTTGTAGTGTGACTGGGCTGTAGTGTGACTGGGCAGTTGTGTGACAGGGTTGTAGTGTTACTGGATTGTAGTGTTACTGAATTGTAGTGTGACTAGGTTGTAGTGTAACTGGGTTGTAGTGTGCCTGGGCCGTAAAGTTACTGGGTTGTAGTGTTACTGGGCTGTAGTGTTACTGGTTTGTAGTGTGACTGGGCTGTTGTGTGACTGGGCTGTTGTGTGACTGGGTTGTAGTGTGACTAGGTTGTAGTGTTACTGGATTGTAGTGTTACAGGATTGTAGTGTGACTGGGTTGTAGTTTAACTGGGTTGTAGTGTGACTGGGCCGTAATGTGACTGGGCCGTAGTGTGACTGGTTTGTAGTGTGACTGGGTCGTAATGTGACTGGGTTGTAGTGTAACTGGTTTGTAGTGTGACTGGGCCGTAGTGTTACTGGGCCGTAGTGTTACTGGGCCGTAGTGTGACTGGGCCGTAATGTGACAGGTTTGTAGTGTGACTGGGCCGTAATGTGACAGGTTTGTAGTGTGACTGGGCCGTAATGTGACTGGGCCGTAGTGTGACTGGGTCGTAGTGTGACTGGGTCGTAGTGTGGCTGGGCCGTAGTGTGACTGGTTTGTAGTGTGACTGGGCCGTAATGTGACTGGGTTGTAGTGTAACTGGTTTGTAGTGTGACTGGGCCGTTGTGTTACTGGGCCGTTATGTGACTGGTTTGTAGTGTGACTGGGCCGTAATGTGACTGGGCCGTAGTGTCACTGGGTCATAGTGTGACTTGCCTCTCTGTAGATTTTCAAAGTCATTCAATTCTGGGCTTTGGCTGGGCCACTCATGGACATTCACAGGCCTGTCTCCCCAGTGTCGCCTTGGCTCTACACTGCCGTTTGTTGTAATGCTTTAAGATGAATCTGCGCCCCAGTCTCAGGTCCTGTGTGCTCTAGATCATCTTTAAACACCAGTGTACTTTGCTCCATTCATACTACCCTTAATATCTGTATCCCCCAAATCCTCTCCTCCTTCGCCTGCATGCTTGCCAAGCACCATGATGTCATCAGGGGAGGAGTGGTCACCATAGTGACGCTGAGACGCATCCCCATAGCATGATGCCCCCACCAGCATTCTTCATCAGTGGAATGGTATTAGCCAGGCGATGAGCAGTTTTCTCAATAAAAAGCTCTTGGCATTAAGGCCTAGTTTCTAGATTTTTGTCTCATCAGACCAGATCATCTTTTTCCTACTGGAAAAGTGGCTCTCAGAATTCTTCCGGCGGCATTTCAAGTGTTTTTACTCAGGACTGGCTTCCATCCAGCCACTCTACCATAAACGTCTGATTGATGGAGTGCAGTAGAGATGGTTGTCCTACTGAATGCTTTCCTAAGGCACTGTAAATATCAGCCAGTCATGTTATCCCCCAATGGCCTCAGTTATCACTGTGAGCATGCTACACTGAATATCTGGCAATATGTGGTCTTCAGTTTGCAGGTCTGCGGAGGAATAGACAGAGGCTTCTGGCGAGGAATGGCATGGTGTCAGCGGGCAGCCTTGCTGTGAAGAGAATTGAGAAAAGGGCTTTGGAGCCCTAATTGACGTAGTTGGTTTTGCTCAAAATGTTTTAGGATCTACTCATTGCCTTGTAGTCTAGTCGCATGGAATAGACATTGTGGATCTGCTTTCCCCATAGAATAATATAATAGAAACCCATGTTGGGCGACCCGGACACATTCCTGTTGGTTTAGATCCCCTCTATCAGAAAGATATCTATAGAACCGCCCATATTACGCCATCTTGGTTCCATGGGTCATATTTTTTACCATAGAAGGACTGGTAATGGACATTTGTGATGATCAATCAGTCCGCAAAGCTATCTAGAGAACAATCACCTTCAAAGCTCGGAAATTACAATTGCAAAATGCTGATATATTGGAAAAAAAGTAAAAGGTACAAGACTGTGTACATTTCGGATAGTGAGTGGGAAAATTAACTACTCATCCCATCAAACAGTGCATTCTGTAGTCAAATTTCAAACCATATCAAATGTATTTTATAAAGCCCTTTTTACATCAGCAGTTGTCACAAAATGCTTTTACAAAACAACCAGCCTTAAACCTCAATGAGCAAACAACAGTAGTGTTGAACTTCAGTGGCTAGGAAAAACTCATCAAGAAGGCCAAAATATAGGAAGAAACCTAGAGAGGATCCAGTCTCAGAGGGGTGTCCAGTCCTCTTCTGGCTGTGCGGGGTGAACATATTTAGATTCCAAATTGTAATAATTAATCCCTGCTTTATCTTGTCTGCTATTTGCACTACCGATGCGCTTCATTAACATCACTTTGCCAACCGGATCCATGTCTTTTGTGAATGCCCCATTGTGTTCTGGGTCCTTACGATTTATAAATGATGCACTGGCAATTGCTATATAGTTATATATATATATATATATATATATATATATATATATACATAATACATAGCCATGGTTAAGTGATTTGTGGCAGGTTGTAATCACTGGCATAGAGTAATTGCAAATCATTTTACTGGTATCCCAACAACAATGATAAGAAGCGCCGGTGGATCACACTGATAAGATAAATAGCTAAGTACCTAGCTAAATGTACAGTAATGTTACACTTCAGTACTAGCTATGATGACGTAGCTACATACCTAACGTTAGCTACTAGGCAACTGGCTGCTTGTAGCTGGCCGTCCTCAAAACCAGCGGACGAAATTAGCTGAATGAGCTACAACTTTGTTGAGCTAAGATAATTATTATCTAAGGCAGTGCTGCCAAGGCTTGTGGTGAGTGTAGTTTTGGGCCCTTAAAAAAAGAGAACTGAAGGTAAAACACACATTTTTTAACACAGAGGCTGAAACATTTATGACTGATTGCCACTAAATGGTCATATGAGTTGTTTCAGCATCTTGACAAAGAGCAGAACATCTACATTGCACAGTAGTATAGAAATCCTTAATATTTAATATCTATATGGCTCAAAACAATGTGTTTTTTACTTTCAGAGACTCAATTTCCAAGTCTATTTTGCATTTTTGGATGGTCTGTCTGTTGCAAATTAAAGCTATGCTTTGGTGTTCCTCAAGGCTCTGTTTAAAGCTAGGGTAGGCAACTTTTGTGAAATAAATTGAAATGTGAGAGCAATTGCACCCTGAATTCTACCCACCTCTCACCCTCTCCCCCCCAGCAAGAAATGTATTGACAGCTAGGTTTCCCTTTCCTAATCACATGAATGCGCATGCAAGAACAAGGAGCTATATACGTTAGTTTAGTGGTTCTGGCAGCTACTTACATTTAGCCTTTCAAATACAAAGCAATCTTTATAAACAATCTTTATAATAATTCACAAAATCTTTTTGCCTGTCCAGCAAGAAAGAAAGCCAGTATCTCTGTCTCCAAATTAAGCATTTTTCATTGGGTAACTAGCGTTGTGTGACACCTACGCCATCTGCTGCCAGTGCTCCCCCTACAGGAGGCAGGCTTCAGCGCTCCACGTCACCGGCTTTCTGACACCACCGCCCATCTCATCAATTTATCACACCTGTTGTCTCGTTTAGCGCACCTTATCATCATCCAGTAATTTCCCCCAGCATATATGTTCCCTCTGCTCCCTTTGTCTTTGTGTATTGTCTCGCCGTCGTGGGCATTGTTCAGCTCCACGAATAAATGAATCAAAATACATCCACTCCGCAGTCCGCTTCTCCTTGTTCCCCAAATCGAGCTGACACATTGGCTTAATGGCATAACATTAGATCTATTTATCGTTAGATATTCAAATAAGAAAAACAAGTCGTATTATTTGAATAAATACATTTATCTGTCTGGAAAAAAGCGCTAAATCAGAGTCGTACACCAACCTTTTCAATGCCAGGGTTCTCCTGCATAGAGGAATTTATGGCGCCCCCCAAAGAGGTTTTAGCGAGCGCCAAAGGAAAATCACCAGCGTCAAAACGAAAAGAATTGAAAACAAAATAGCAGTTCAAATCCTCTCCGAATGTGTTTAATAGCAATTTATTAACCAACTGAACAAGCAGAAAAAAAGGTAGCCAAATGAGATCCTCTAAACTAAGTAATTTTCCCATGTCGGTTATTTCGTTTTTTAATCCTGTTAATACTTTCGTGTAAACAAGGCAGAAAAACGGTTTCAGCGACAGAAGGTAATGCCGCCAATTTGTTTCAACACTTCACAAGCACAATCACGTTACCGAAAATGAAAAGTGCATGGCTCAGAAAAAGAGACTGACAAGTGCCATGCAACAAGTGAGTCTTCAAAGCAGGTGTCGATAACACATTTTCCAATGCTTCTCATTATAAAAAGGATTCAAGAAGATGGAAATCAATAACTGACGGCATTTGTTGCTACATCGCGAAGGATATGGCTCCCATAGCTACAGTGGAGCGCAGTGGTTTAAACACCTCGTTTAAACTCCCGACAAAAGGTACACTGTGCCAACGCGACCACATTTTTCCTAAACTGCAATGCCCAACACGTATAAAACATTTCGTAAAAAGGTACTTTGCAGCCACATCTGGTCTTTGGTCATGTAGGACGATGTTGCCTTACTTTGCAGTACATTGACAATTAATGGATGCTGCGCAACAAATGCCTTGAGACGGCATATTTTTCAGTCGATCACGTCAGAGATGATTGCACAGGGTTTGAGAGATAAGCTTTCTGCGTGGGAACTCACAGAGAACCTAGTGGCCATAACGAGACAACAGCGCGAATGTTGTCAAAGCTGCAAAGCTCAATGGATTGACACCGCAGCAGTGTTTTGGACACAGGCTGCACCTTGCAATCAGCTTAACAGACACAATGTTATAATATTCAATACTCTAATTGGGGATATCTGGGTGGTGACTGGCTGCTATATAGGCTGCTAGTTTTATTATTGGGGTTTCATTTATTCAAGCATAATAGCAATTTTTGTTTATCAAATGGTCAGAAATAAAAAGAAAATGCTATGATTTTTCAAAAGGTAACTCGTTCCCTTTACTGTATGTGGTCCGATCATGCTTACTGTCATTCATAGTCACCCCACAAAGGCCCATTCTGAGCCATGAAAAACCCTGAATGCCATTAGTTCTGTTCAACTTGGAAATGCTGCTGAACCAATGTTTATTCTTGTTTTTTCGCCCATGCTTTATCCAGCTCTTTTTTAAGAAGAGCGCTACTCTCCGAAATCTTTCTTCGCTTAGCAGTTTTCAATGTGTAGGCTGTTGCAGGCAACGGAGGAATTGGCATTTTGTTGTAATCTCTAGTTGACATTGTAGATTTTGTCTCAAAGATGTTTTTCTGGCTCCTTGGACTATATGCTACCTCCAGGATTGGCCGCATTGTCGCTACCCCCCGAGTCACATTTTCAAAGCGGGATTCAAGGGGCAGGTAGCTGTCCATCTTGAAACCAACATTTCATCCAGAAAACCAACTTGTTATCCTGAAAACGAACACGGCATCCTGAAACACAACATGGCATCCTGAAACACAACATGCCATCCTGAATCACAACATGTCATCCTAAAACCAACATGCCATCTTAAATCACTACATGTATTCCTGAAAATCAGCAAGTCATCCTAAATCACTACATGTCGTCCTGAATTACAACATGTCATCCTGAATCGCAACATGTCATCCTGAAACCAAAACGTCATCCTGAAAATAAGATGTCATCTTGAAACACAACATGTCATCCTGAAACACAACATGTCATCCTGAAACACAACATGTCATCCTGAAACACAACATGTCATCCTCAAACGAACATGTCATCCAACATAGCTACACATCCTTTTGAAAACAACATGAATTATCATGCTATGCAGACAGCACACAGTTGTCACAGCAGATCTCCAAAATTGCTTACCATGGAGGCCTGTGATTCATCCATAAGGAAGTGGATGACAGAAAACATTTTTTTATTTTAAACTCAGAAAAAAACGAAGGCTCAACTTAGGTCCCAAAAAACAGTGTCTCTGCCCCACTTCCCCGGTCTCAGTCTCTAGTTTTACACTGCAGTAGTTAGTGCCGGGGGACTAGGGTCAGTCTGTCCTGACTCAGGCCCAATTTTATACATTGCATTAGTTAATGTGACAGGAGACATGGGTCAGTCTGAATCATATGTTGAGGTATCCTTTAGTATCAAATGAATGCTCCCTCAAATTATTCTGGTGTCCTTTTGAATCTTTAGAGGCTCTGAGACCCTGGAACATGTGTAAGGAACCCTCGGCCTGATGGGTTCTAGCTGTCCTTGTCCAAAGCTAGTGGTTCCGTCTGTCACACAGCCAGTGTGCATCCATTTCTTGTTGTTGATTATTCTTTGGGGTTTTAGGCAGGTTATCTGTACAGTATAAGCACTATGTGAAAACTGATGATGTAAAAAGTGCAGTAAAGTACTATAAAGTACATTTGATTGATACATTTTATTGATTGGCCAATCATTCAGTCAACGAATGAACCAGTCAACCTGCCAGTCATCCAGAGTCAGGAAGGCAGTCTGTCAGTTAGCTCTGTGTTCAATCAGTTTGACAGTAGGTGAAAAAGCCAGTCGGTCAGTGAATCAGCCAGTCAGCCAGCGAATCAGCGAGTCAGGGACATGTAGTAGCTCCCTATGTTCTTTGTAAAGGTTAAAGTAGGAGAGTGGGAGGCGATGGAGGAGGGAAAGGGAGGGGAGACAGATGGGGGGTTGAGGAGGACCAGGGAGGTGAGGAGTTATAGAAAGGGGAGAGGAAGTGGAGTGTGAGGTCAGATAGAGGAGAGGGATGGAAAGGGGAGGGGGTCTGTAAAGGAGGAGCGGAAGGATGATAGAGGGCAGAAAGGAGGGATGAAGAGGGGAGGCCAGTCAGTGCACTGGGAGAATAAACTGCGTCAAAACCAGAAAACAGTATCCGTCCATCCATCTATTCGGGCTGTACTAATGCACAGAGGAATAGAGTTGTACTAATGCACAGAGGAATAGAGTTGTACTAATGCACAGAGGAATCGAGTTGTACTTATGCACAGAGGAATAGAGTTGTACTAATGCACAGAGGAATAGAGTTGTACTAATGCACAGAGGAATAGTGTTGTACTAATGCACAGAGGAATAGAGAGTTGTACTAATGCACAGAGGAATAGAGTTGTACTTATGCACAGAGGAATAGAGAGTTGTACTTATGCACAGAGGAATAGAGTTGTACTAATGCACAGAGGAATCGAGTTGTACTAATGCACAGAGGAATAGAGTTGTACTTATGCACAGAGGAATAGAGTTGTACTTATGCACAGAGGAATCGAGTTGTACTTATGCACAGAGGGATAGAGGGCTCTGCTAATGCAATGAGGAATAGAGAGTTGTAGTAATGCTCAGAAGAAC
The DNA here is from genome assembly GCA_016801105.1 of Esox niger. Classification (NCBI taxonomy): domain Eukaryota; kingdom Metazoa; phylum Chordata; class Actinopteri; order Esociformes; family Esocidae; genus Esox; species Esox niger. The sequence continues at coordinate 33,690 of JACXGJ010006224.1, forward strand.
AGAGAGTTGTAGTAATGCTCAGAGGAATAGAGAGTTGTACTAATGCACAGAGGAATAGAGTTGTACTTATGCACAGAGGAATAGAGAGTTGTACTAATGCACAGAGGAATAGAGGGCTGTGCTAATGCAATGAGGAATAGAGAGTTGTACTAATGCTCAAAAGAACAGATAGTTGTACTAAAGCTCAGAGGAATAGAGAGTTGTACTTATGCACAGAGGAATAGAGAGTTGTACTAATGCTCAGAGGAATAGAGAGTTGTACTCATGCTCAGAGGAATAGAGGGCTGGATTTTGAGCCCTTCAGATCCATACACAGAGGAAATTCAAAAACTTCCTCATTCTAAAATCAGCACACTGCACACTGCTCATTAAATGTGATAACAGGACTTAACAATCTGTTGGGCTTTTTAATCAAGGCCCCTCCTAATGAAGACACATGCACGCATGCACGCACGCTTAGAAAACCCAACAGTACTCGAAGACTATAAAGTGGGCTGTTTGTTCCAGGTTTCCATCCCTGTGTCTTTTATCCACTGTGAAAAAGAGCATAACAGTGGGACTTAAACGACACTGGGGAGGAAAAAGAGGAGAGTTCTGAGTAGATTCTCTGTAAATGATTCTGTAATAAATATAGCTATTTCTTTGATGGCGCAGAGTAGAAAGAGTGATAGAGAGATAGGGAAGGGAAGAGTGGAGATTCTCTGTGAATGAGTCTGTAATAAATATGCCCTTTCCTTTGGCAGAAGACAACAAAGTCTGCAAGGTGTTCCAAGTGGCCTTTTTCATCAATAGTGGACTACCTCATAAGGCCTGGTCAAAAGCAGCACACTACAGAGTTGAGAGGATGTTATTTGGAATACAGACACTAACTGTGTGTTGATGGGATGAAAATGAGTCCCTGCTGAAGGGAGCTGGAGTGTCAGAACTAAAGTAGTTCCACAGTAACTACCTTGACAACAAATACTGAGACATTAGCGTGAAATAAGTCCCAGGTGGAAGGATGCAGTAGAGACCATCAGCAGTTAAGAGGCTAAAGTAGTCCCTCTGTTTTGTACAACACAATCCACCTTGACAGCAGTATAATTTATGACAGTTTAATTATCCTAAGGATCACACAGTGAGCACATACATATTTTATGAAAACTCAAGGAGGGGGAGGGGTGTGGAACGGGAGTGCAGACATGACTTAAAAACGGCAGAGTAATTAAAAAAGTGAATTCGTTCCGATGCTCTTGGTGCTCCTGGTATTGAGTTTGTGTGTGATCCCTGTGGAAAAATGTAACAATGACCTTGTTGTTGCCAGTGTGGCGCTGTTCTTAAGAGAGCTCCTCAGAGGCAGCTGTAGTGCCAGAACTGAAGGAGTTACTTCCTCAGTTTTCACTACAACATGGGTAACTAGGCAACAGGGTTCAGCCGTGGATGGTTGGAGGTCCGGAACATAAATATGGTAATCTGCACACTGCCAATTAAACAAAAATAAGCCCCAAAGAGATACTGTTTGAAAGTAATAATATAATACCTTGATTACTTAGAGATCTGAACAACATGTCTCTGTTAAATTTGTGAGAGTACTAAGGAGCTGATTTTCAAAATTCAATCTATTTTTTGCAGAATTCCTTTGATCGAAATGTGGGCCACCTTGACAAGAAGTGCATCAGCCTACAGGGACGTAGTAAGGGTTTGTCTAAGAGAGCTGGGTCTTAAGGTGACAATGCCCTCCAACGTACCTGATCTACATACACTACAGTACATGAACAGCTGACCTGGTTTATCTGCCCCACATGTCCTGAGAGGTGACAACGTTACACCTGGTTTATCTGCCCCACATATCCTCAGAGGTGACAACGTTACACCTGGTTGATCTGGCCCACATGTCCTCAGAGGTGACAGCATTACACCTGCTTGATCTGGCCCACATGTCCTCAGA